>JAQIWR010001815.1:0-12620 GCA_034695945.1 Glomeris hexasticha
CTAGAATAAAGGATATATAAAGGAACCCTCAGAATATAGGAAAATATAGGAAATATAGGAGTACTTCACACCCTGTATTGGAGAAAAAAAAACAGGTTTGTTTTCTTACCTGTCGTAGAAGTCCCTGCATCAACAAATCACCGATCAAATCGATCAACCGATCGGTGCAAATGGGGGTTCAATGAAAAAGAGAGAGAGGAAAAAATTTGTCACCGCAAAACACCAAATCAAAGTTAGTCAAATATGTTATTCAAAGTGCAGCATTTATATGAATTACATTTTTAACTGGGTGTGCCAAAAAAAATACCCTACAATTGAAATATGCAAACAATTTATGGAGGTAAAATAAGCAAATATATAGGGAGGAACTTTTGGTCCACCCAGTTTTCATATTTATTATAAAGGCAGAAGCGAAAAAAGTTTTGATAGAAGGACAAAAACAAAAAGAGATGACAATCACATTGTAGGAGAGAGAAAATAGTAATAAATGCATTGGTTTTGCAGACACATAGCAGAAGAATAAAAAAAAATATTGAAAACGAACGGTTGTGATTCGGCAAAAACTTCATTTGCATATTGGGTGTCCAGCATGTGAGCTTCTTCCGGTGACATGAAACTGTTTTGTGATAGGTTGGGATAAAACAAATTACAATATGTAAAAACTCCATCCATACCAAAAACACACAAAATTGCTTTAAAAAATGCAACTAAAATCATATTCGTTTAAACCAGTTTACCTTTTCTCCAATATTTATTTATAAACTTGGTATTGCTCCAAAAATATCACTTTTAAAACATTTTTAGCTTGACATACTCTCTCTCTTTCTTGCAAAAATCCATTTTTAAGTTTGAAAATAACTACTACATTTTACCAATTTTTTTAATAATTTAAATCTGATCAGTGAATGTAAAAAATACTAAATAAAAAGTGGCAAAAACAGTGCAAAATTGACAGGAAAACACCTAGATAAATATAATCAAATGACTGTTACATAACAATATATTAATTATATAAAAAGATAATAAATATAGAGGATGGAAAAAAAGTGATGCATTTTTCTTGCGTTTGTGTTTGGCTTACCATTCGTTGGTGGCGCTGTTGTTGGGCACATTCGAACGTTTCCGGCCACCCTGATGAGGCTTCGGCTCGGACACCATGTTCACATCTGCAACGAAGAGCGCCACCTGTCGGTCAGCCACCGCACAAAAAATCCCAAAACCCAAACGCCAAACAAAACCACAAAACCAAAACAACCAAAAACAAAACGTAGAAAATGAATCCAAATCAACAAAAAAACCCGGGTTTCCGTGCATTTTGTGCGAAATATATTACACAAAAAACCTACAACTTAAAAAAAATCCACTTCGAAGACGTTAGTAGTAAGCAAACATTTGTATTAAAGGTTAAGAAAAGAGTTGCATCTTGCAGGTATAGCAGATAACGTTGTTACATTTCCAAAGGGGCGTGTCAACGAGGCCACACTTAACCTGAGACAAACTACATAACGTAAAAACGGAGCGGAAATAATGTGCCATCTCGGTTATATCGATCTTTCCAGCAAAAAAAAGGGGAAAAATTGCAAACATAACCTACAAAAAAGAAAATAAATAAATATACTTCTTATTGATATATTAGCTCAATCTTATTGATCTTGATATACAATTTATCACGCACATGGCAAATTCGCTTAACATCGCAGTAAAAGATTCCACAACTGCCATAAAATGAAGGAAAAAAATGACTTACAACATTATTATATTGAGTAATAATAACCGGGTCATTTATATATGCAACAGATAATGAAAGAAGCCAGTTTTCAAAAAATATCTTGTACTTTTGCAAGTTTCTTGCTCGCAATATATTGCGGCGCAACATTCGAAGGCGCCACCAATACGAAAACTTGCATGCAATGCCCTCCGTTCGCAATAAAGTTGCGAATCTAACTCGTTTACATTTTTCCTTGTGTACAAAAATCTTCCTTAATTCACCCTTAAATAGAACAACTAAAATTTCACTTAGTAGATTAATTCCTGCTTCATATAGAGTGTAGTTTCTTGTTTCTCAAAACTAACCGCACATAATTAGCGAAAAAGTTAAGGATTAGTGATTCAGACCGATTTTTTTTGTGTGCATCTGGTTTTTTCGCAATTAATTATTGCTAAAAAAGTAAGTTCAAAATCCCAAAAAAACAGAAACGACACGACATCAGGCATTGTTTCAAGTAAATATTGTAATTTTAGTTTCTATATATGGATGACAATTGAAAGATATTTCTGTACTAACGTAAAACTACAATAAAACGTACTTTCGCAACTTTATTGCGGAATGAGTTACTGCATGCAAGTTTTGCATAGATGGCCTATTGGAATGTTGCGCTGTAATATCTCGCGTGCAAGAAAATTGCATCGCTCACTCCCACCTCATTTATTCAAGTTTAAAAAACTTTCCCTCATAATTAATTAGGTTTAAGTGACTAAATTGGACATAACAGATGCCAGGAAACATGCATACATAGTCAGCTGCCGACAGGAACTATTTTTCAAATATTTTACACCCCAAATTTGGTTTTCCAAAATACATTTCCGGTTGTCATTCCTTCTTGGCTGTAACTCACACACTAATTACACTTCCATGTCCTATCAAAACAAACCCAAATACTGTAATTGTTGCCAGAAAACCTTGTTTGTCGAAACCACGATGTAGTCGAAACCAAAAATGTTTCTCAGCTTACCTTAAAGCCACGCCCACTGCCTTCAAAAAAAAAAGTAAAAAACCAACCAACCGCATTATTTTTTTCTTTTTCTCTTTTCTTTTTTAAGAAGCAAACATAAGATATAAAAAAGAAACACTTTTGCGTTATGCTAAAGCAAGCAGACAGTGTTCCGCATCTGTTCCGAAATTCTATTTCCGGGAAATCGGGCAAGCGGCCAACATTTTTCGGCAACACTGCTTGCAAAAAATAGCTGTATTTGAGGAAGAAAAACAAAAGAAAGATAAAGCAGACATCACGGAGGAAAAATCTTCAAACCATGTATACACAGCAGTGTACACTGGTGAAATAAAAGCCGAATAAAAACGAGACATAAAAGCCGCCATCTTGGATCGATGCGCGCCCCCGTGCGGCAACGCGTGCAAACTCAACCACTGATCTTTTCTCGCCTGCAGGGGTGTAGTAGTAATAAAAGTGGAGCAGTATTTACACCTTGGATCAATGATGGGCCGAAAACGCTTTTGAAAACACAATTTGCGATCGATATATGGGAAGCGGCCATTGTTGTCAGATAGGCCTATTTATTGACGGAAAAAAGTTTGCTCACCAGTCGATAAACAGTTTAGGAAACATCGAGGACGACGTCAAATGGGAAGTCCTAAAGTGTAAACACTGCGTTTAAATGATCGATATTTGCCACATTGCACACCGTTAAAAGTATAACAACGTTTAATTTAGTTCCCAATAATAAAACAGTTAGTCCCGTTTCAAAACAGGAAGAGTTTTCCGATACGAAACCATTTGCGGAACACTCACTGCCACGTGTACCACCGGTGGACACCAGTATGTCCCCCTCATTGAAAATTAACATACGGTTCATTTCTCGCCACCATATTCATTTTTTGTTCTTTGAAATTCCATGCAATATTGTGGAAAATAGAATTATATGTTAATTAATTACTTTATATGCAGTGGCGCCATCTACTGGATTTTTTTAAAAATTCATTTCATATTGAAATAACAAGTTAATCAATTTTATTTGCACATTAAACTGTCATTATAGCTCCTATAAATGCTATTTCAACGAATAGCAACATTTACAGTGGCGCCCTCTAGTAGCCGAATTTCAACTCTCAAGTTGGATATAAAAATTGTAGTTGCCAAAAAAGCACACAACATTTTATGTTCCGTTAATATTACATCGATCCCATTGAATTTTATTGACATATAACTGAACTGAGAACAGAACAAACAGTGCAGAGTTGAAATTCCAGCCGCCACCACCAGAGGGCGCAGCATACACATTTCACATTCGATACAATATCGATTCCTTCTCAACTCTTCCTTCACTTGTCTCGTTAAAAATTCATCACGTGACACGCGTCAATTGCGGCTTATAATTAAATATATATTAAGCACCATGCTATAAACTGCGTCAAAAGCACGCAAATGTTACGCCGAACCGCCACGGGGAGGCGCTGCTGGTCCTCCATTTTTCCAATAACTATTTTCCATTATAAGTATACAATAATAACTAGACCGGAAGTGGCTTCTCCTTCACCAACCAAACCCGCCTTTGTATCTTCACCGACAATATCGATCGGCAAATCGATGTGCACCGTTCTGGCCACGCCCCCTGGCAAACGTTGGGCGTATCACGTTCGACCAAACTTCATTAAATTATGAATAATGGTCGTGTGAAAGATTAAGACTAACGAGGTGCAAGTTTAAGTGTAAAACCAATATGGCTCCATTTTTTCTCTTTCTTGGCGAGGAGGAAAAAAAAGAGGAGGGGAATAAAGATGGCCGCTGCCATTGGAATGTCACACACGTCTATTTTTAGTACACAACATGATTGCCGTTAACATCAACGACGCTCCTGTTTACAACGTCACATGAATACCAATTATTGGGGAGGTGGAGCGACACCTATCGGCAATTTGTGCAAATTAACCTGCGGCCGTCACGCATTGCATTTCATTTCCAAATTCCCAAGAGAAAGAAGCACCCAATTCTTTACTATAGCTCAGTTTCGTATCTTCCTATATGTACCAATAGATGGCGCTGTGGGTCGCTTTTCAACTATATTTCAATACTATATTATATACATATAATAGACACGTCAAAACCAAATGTTATACAAATTGAACCAACAATTTGGACATGCAGTATGTACTAAAATAACAATGGACTGCAGCATCAACGCCACCTATCGGACAAGTTAGCCACTACCACAAGTCACATTTCCACACAATTAAATTGAATACCAATCAAAGGAATCAATGAAATTACGTAAACTTGTTATTCAATTTTAGATACAAGAATTGAAATTGCAGATGGCAGCACAAGCGCAAGTTTGCATCGACAGTGGCGCCACCTAGCTTAAACTTTACTAACTGATACTCTTACTCAAGATTTTACAGAAAAATAACACATTTAACTATAACCGATGTTTACAAAATTAACCTGAACTAGTGATTCCACGCTCAAGAGTGCAGTGCTAGTGCAGTGCATGCAACAGCGCCACCTATACCGAGCATAATCTGAGACTATACAAAAATCCTGTTTAATATCAGTAAAATAATTCTAATCAAATAATACCAAAATGTTTCAACCAACACCAGTGGTCATCATCAACTCTCCAGACTGCCAACAATTAACTTGTCATTAAATTAAACATTAAATTAAAGTACGACAACATAAATAATTGAATTGCCAAGTGTCCACCAGCAGTCACCATTGGCATGATTTAAAGGGGCTTCGTGCCTTACGTACGAAAGATAACACCTGGGGCCCTGCACGTGTATATCGATCACTACTACACTATCTATACACCCCAATATTCAATTGTCCGCCTCCTGCCTTCATGTCACGTGACACATTAACCCTAACCATGGATCGATTGACTTTCCATCATTCCCACCCGTCCCATTTATTTCGTCTTCTTTCTTCGTTTATTCCCAGGAATCGTTACATGATACAGGTTGGCATTCAGGGTTAAATAGTATTTATAAAGCAATGTACTGTATGGATTTATAAGTAGATAGGCTTACCGAGAGTTTGTCCGCAGACTACAGCGCCATCTTCGGCGCTTGCGGCGTTCCTGGCATCGTACGGATTAGTGTACTGAACAAACGCATAGCCCTTATGCATGGAGATTGCCAGAACTCTGCCGTATCTTTTGAACATCCTTTCCACGTCTTCCTTGGCCACTTGATAAGTGTTCAAATTTCCCACAAACACCCGCGAATTGATTGCTTGAGGATCCGTGCTGTTCGTCTGATTCCCGACTTTCGCCGCCATTTTCATGTCACTTTTCGACGAAATTCCTATAATAAAACAAAACAAAAACACTACTTTATATGCCATTAAATTCACTATAACAAACCCAACAGCTCTCTCATTGGTCGGTTCAAGAACATTAGCCACAGATTGCTACTATACCACTTGTTGTGAATTTATTGTCAGTGCTGTGCAACAGACCATAAATTTGGCAACAGAGCTGATTGGAGAACCATGTTGTTTCAATCGATACTTTGGGGCCAGTTATTACAGTATAAAATATATGGAATGGGCGTGCTTTAACTCCCAAACTATAAGGTCTCAAATGACATGCAGGTCTATGCACTGACAACACCAGCTTAGATAACACTATACACACACATGGGAAAATCACTTAATCAAAATTTGGGTCTATAACATCACATTACATTCACCTGGATAATGCAATTTCAACAGTTCACGCTGCAAAAATGATCGATAGATGTCGCCATGCAGTCTAAGCACGAATTTAACTGGGGAAAATAGTAAGTGTTTGACAACACCAGTGTGTATGTAAACGAAGGGCGTGTCACCAAACAAAAAATAATTGACCACAAATTGAGCAATAATTACACAATCATATATATGACGTCATTAAGTTGTCAAACATTACTGATTATTGTTTTCCAACAAAATGGCGCCCATAACCCCGTAATTTCAACTCTTTATTTAATTACTACAAAAGTCTCACATGACTCAAATTATAGGTTGCAAAATACACGGGTTGCATAAATTCGGAATCACCTTGTATTATAGCATTTCAATTATTTCCTACATTTATCTCTACAACAATGACATTAACCTTGTGCTGTATCATACTAAATTTTCAACTCGTCTCTTGTTATAATTGGACATGTCATGTGTGTTATCTGAAGCAGAATAATCATGACAGATGGCGCCACTGTAGGGAGTAGTTGGTGTCTGACAGTGGTGACAGTGTGACTCGGATCACCGATTGTCACTACTAATTCGCCACTGGTTTCGAATTCAAATTATACAGCAGGCCAATTAGGGTCTGGTGATAGGGAACAAAGGACTATTGAAGCTCAAACACGGCCCATTCAATTTAAATATCGATTTAGTATCGATTCTTCATGCACCTCGTTGCTATACAACACAACCACATTTGCACGATTTATCACCGACAGATGAAACATTTCAAGTGTGCCATGTCCACCCATATCCGCCTATCACCATATGATAAGTAACCATTTAAGTGTACACAGCTTTTGTTTAAATAAAAAAAAATGGCCACCTTTAACGACCTCATCAAGTAGGACTATATTCATTCAATATAGGCCTACATACATAAACATTAATCTCCGAGATTAAAATCATTAATTTCCTCACCAGCATATACATTTATAATCAACACATTAAAAGTTTAGGGAATGTTACTGCGGTTCAAATTTCAGCCGGTGGTGGCGCTTTAAAATAGAGTTAGTATGCCGGGCAACATGTTCAAAATTGAGTTATATATTGGCTGAAAGCTTGTTTTAACTTTCATATCTACTAACGCCATCTGTTGACAGAACAGTGCAAACAGCAGCTGATCATATCCTGTGCACCTGACTAAACTTCCAACTCTATTTTCAAAATTCACAATGTTAGGGATTAACAAACTGATATACTGTCACACAATTAACTATACGTCCAATATTTTCATATATGTCTTTAAAAAATTTATAACAGTCCTAAAATACTACTTAACTTCCACAAAGTAAAATCAATATCAGCAAAAAATCCATTAGCATCTTAAAATTGCAAAACTTCCATAGAAATGCACATTTGGAGCCTACAAACTTGATGGGGCACCTGCTATACGTCAAAATAGATTTTAAAATGATGTAACCGACATTAGCAATTTTATTGCAAACCGCACCGTTTTACGCAACTTTCCCCATGCATTACCTACGGCGATGTTGCTAAACTCCTAATCTGCTGCAAGAAAGTTGCGCGAAATTCCATATCGCCGAAAAATCATTCCCATCACCGTTTGTAATCAGAAAGGTGAACAAACTGTCAATTTAACTTAGTAATTAACGTGATATGTTACATATACAGTGTCAGTTCACCTTTAAAATAATATTACAACACTTTGCGTTCCTTTTTCGGTTGGATGGGGGGAAAAATTACATTTGCCTTCTTTCATCCGTGAATTATTTGCAACAAAATTTTGGCCTACTGTACCTTTTCACAGGAAGCCCGGCAAATAACGACCTGGTATACTTGTGAAAATAACCGTGTCACCGTGATGAAAATTATGCTTCACATGTGGCACCAGCAATAATTTTTAAAGTGGAGACTGGAGAGTGAAGCGGAAGCGCTCGAATGCAGCAGCGCCGCCTGGCGGCCACGACGGCCAATATTTTATTACAGCCCCGTATCTGTTGCATTTTTGTGTCGCTCGTTTTTAATTGGCTGCCAAGACGAGAACACGGAAAATAAACGAGTTTGCCAAAACCGCAATGAGCGAAGGGATCTTGAGACGGAGTTGGCAACATGACAGTGAACCCATTTACCCACGGAACAGTCAGTGTTGCCAATCCGTCGCACCTGACGAATTCCGTTCCTCCCACTTTTAGAAATAGTTCTAAATCCGCTTCAAGACCTCGTTACAAAAATTGCACACACTCCTCAAAAACACACCTATTTCGGGAATTATTTTACCTCTTGGCAACAGATACAAACCCTCCAAATAAGTTCAAAGTTTTAGACGAACCGGGTATGGAACACCGGCTGCACCATATTTTTATCCTTAATATTGCTCAAATTTAACTAAAATAAATTCTAATGTCTTGAATGCAATTTAAAATCTCACCCATAAAAATAATACGACGTCATTTACGGATCCTCCCTGTAATTTCTGACACGAGCAGCTATAATATTTCATTTCCTGTTATCAGGTGAAAATTTTAAAATATGAAACGCATAATCTGAATTAATTTCAATTTATAAAGCCTGATTATAGCTCAATATTTAATTTCCCAAGCAGGTTATCAATATTGATGTATTGATATAACCTGAAATATTCGGAAACTTTAGTTTGCAAACTGGGTGCACGCAATAATGGCCATGTCATATCGAATGGAAATAGAGGCAATATTGAAAAATATATTGCACCATATTATTTGATGGTGTAGCGGAGAAAATATAAACACAGCTTGTCCTTTCCCAAACTAAAATTCGATCCACCGAAAAATAAAAATGGCGGAAATCGATCAACATTGACTGAAAGTCTACTTCCTCGTTTTCAAACATTAAATAGGTTTTAAAAGTCTCAGAACACACAACAAATTCCCTACCATGCCCCCTTCAATAAATCAATACCTATCTATACAGACTCGTCCACTTTTACCATTCTAGTTCCTATTCACCAGTTTTGCACCACCCTGTAATTTTACAATACTGTATATAAATACATTATAATACACGACATCCTCGCCCCACCTGCCATTTTTAATTTATCACAATTACCCTTTCTAGAAAAACTGCAAAGTTTACTTACGCCCTTCCACAAACGCACACCTATATAAAACCAATGCATGTTCCGCATATAATCGCGCATAAACGGCGTAAGTACTTTTAAAAATCCTCTTTACACTGAAAAACCAATCTACGGTGAAACGTCTACCCATGAGATTCCACCATAGACAGGTTCCACTGTATATGTGCAACACTTCCCTACATCGTCACATCCTCACCCTACCTGTCATTTTTAATATTCATAACACAACTAGGGGTAATTACCCTTTCTTAAAAAATTGTGAAGGTTACTTACGCCCTTCCACAAACGCAATCCTATATAAAAACACTGCAGTTGTTTGCATACTCGCGCATAAACGGCGTAAGTGCAAGTACAAAAAACTCAAAAATCTCAAGTTTCCCACCAGCATTTGTAGATTTAGTTCCAGTTTATGTACGGGGGTAACATTGGACGTCGGCACCGTGTAATACAATGCAAAGTGCTGACAGAAGTGTGATAAGAATAATGAATAATAAAAAGTGAGACTTAGTGTGTGTGAGTGGCCACAGTTATATGGGATTGAAATAAGTATATAATAACATATAGAGAGGTGCTTTGAATGAACATCGGCACATTCTTGCCTCTTCTTTTGCGACGAGAAGATGAAGATGCTGAGACGGAAGATGTTGATGATGACGCAGACCGTGTTGCCAAACGCCCCACACTTCCACTCTGTCTCTCGGGAGTACGCATTGCAATTAAAACCCTATTAATTACAACAAACACACACCTTTTAACGTCACTAATTACCTTTTCACTACAATACTTCCCTCGGGAATTCGGGCCACAATCGCCATTTAACAAAATGGCCGACAGCCACACACACACACATTTATACCAAACCCCGCCCACCAATCTCATTTCATCCAGGTATTACAGAAACTATGGGACTTTACTTGCAAGTTAAAGCTGCATATGCTTCAATTCACAAAATCCCAACTGCATTTATGGATTATCCCAGTAATCGGCTAAAACATCAATAAACGAACTTACCCCAACAAATATCCTTTCGTATATAGTATTTCTTGAACAATTTGAGAAATCGATACAGGAAATGGAGAGCAATATGGATGGATTTTACACCGGTGACGTCAAAAGTTTCCATATCATTGTTCCGAATTCCATATATTTTATTCGTTTCCTACTTGACTATATTTCACATTGATTTACTTTCTTTAAAATTACTTTCCTTTGTCAAAATTGCTAGTAGTAGTTCAGCAATCCCCAAAGATTGTATTATCGATGTACTCTTGAATCTCCCCATGCATTTTGCGAAATAGGCCTAAGTATATGTACCAAAATACATTTTCAAAAGGAATAAAATGTAAGTTTCTCATTTGATATATCAAGTCAATTCTCAGATCCACTTTGGTCATAAAAGAATAATCATACCCCATGAATTCTTAACATCAAACTATGAATTATTTATATGAAAATTGGTGAATTGCACCAGTGCAAACGTTGCAAATTCCCAAACATATTTGTACATATATATTTTCGTTAAAATATTCATAAAACGCGTATTTAATTTTAATATCGCCTTTCAACTTCACAGAGTAATTAAACTTAACCAAATTAATACATTAATGAATAAACTAAACCAAGATCCAAAAAATATCCACCTGTTCTGGCCGCCAATGCACCAGTCAGTTCTCAAAGCACTGCGTTATCCTGAAATCGAAATTTAGTTGATGTCACCATGGTCTGACTGGCACAATGGCGGCTTACAAATCCAATATTTATTTCTATTTCAGTCGGGAAAAAGCAATTTCCTGTGGGGTTTTTCGAAAAATAGCTTCAAAAAGAGAGTGGGGAATATGATAAAAATGGAAACACTGGTGGGAATTATATATTTAGTAGGTTATATATCCACTTGGAAATTGATTTTTGCCATGTCCAACACCGTGTCGAGTAATATAACATTGCGGGGACCGACAGGGGCAATATGGGAAACCACCACATGCCTTTACATAGGGTATTAAATGCGAAACCTGGCGGTGGAGGTGGGAACTATTAATAATTTTAATATGCCAAAACCATATTTGAAAGTTGCAAGTAGGCTAATGACATCCAGATGCTGTTCCTTTTCATTTGTAATAACCCAAAGGGCTCATATTGTGCAATATTACTAGACAATCTTCAAAATTAAAACCACTAACGGCGCCACCTACTGGTGAAATTCTGCAATCTCCATGCACCCATCGTTTTATTTTCAGTTGACAGCATCTAGAGTGTGACAACAACACCCCGATATTTCCAGACACATGTACACTTACTTCAAGTGTCGTGTAGTGCATGACTATCAGCTGTAAATAGCCTATATAATAGCACAATGTTGCCAGACAAAAACGGCTTAAATGGTTATTTATTTGTGAAATCGATATCGTTGTCCCAACAGCTGACATTAATCCTAATCCTGCCAAGCAAAATGGCCGACATTTACAGCCAGTGAATTGCAATTTATACAACAACACCTGCAATAAACAAGATAATTTGTTTAAGCTATACGTGAAGACATGTGAGCAAAGGATTCTGGGAGTTGGCCAAAATTCTTCCCACTCTTTTATATCAATTTATATCTCTAAATACACGGGTCAAAGTTCATCTCTTTTCGACGTAAAGTTCACACTCAAATCGGCTTTCAAGTCACCTATCCACCTACAAAAGCAAATGTATGACGTCATCGTACCGATCGATACACATCGATATTGTGCGGTTGGATACGGTTTCAAGTGAAACAAAATGGCCGTTCACGTATTAAATACGAAACCACAATTGAACCAAATTTAAATATATTGCATGGAAATCAATCCTTACACTGTATATAATGACGTCTGATTTTATCATTTATCAAACCAATTTAAAATCTAAAATAAAAATAATAGGTTCACTGAAATTGGAAAGAAAAACAGATTTTTTTTAACTCTTCATGCTCCACCAGCCGCCATCTTGAATTTTACTATCACAATCAAGTCTTTTATACAGTATACAGCGTGAGGCAACTAAGGATTGCCAGGCATTTATTTCGTAAACCATTGTGATTATGGCAAAAATAATGCCAC
>JAQIWR010001816.1:0-12614 GCA_034695945.1 Glomeris hexasticha
TCACGTTTTAGGGAGGCGTGTCATGCGGTCTTCTGACCAATAGAGTTGTGTGGAATCTATTTCCACAAGTGTTCCAACACTAGTATTGCTTCGTCGCCCTCTGGCGGAGAAGTTATGAAGCAAACCGGCAATACCCTCATTCATCATTCCCTCAGCTTATGTTATTTCCTAATTTATTTGCCTAGACGTGTTACTTTTAAAACTATATTAATATTGCCATTATAATTTAAAATCAATGAATTTAATGTTCTAAGAAACTGTATTCATTCTTTCTTCACTTTTAGATATGTATTACACCGGTGGGATTTAACTTTGTAGGTAATCGAGATATAGTTTAGCTTTTTATCAAAATGAAAATACTTTTATAGGGTATACATGGTATTGCATTGGTATATTTGCACGTAAATGGAAATAAAAGCCGGTCTCTAATAGAAGCAGGGTTTCTAATAAAAGCTTATCCTAAAAATCAAAAATTTGAATGAAATACAGACAAATTATCAAGAGTGGATGAAATAGAGAGTGTGCCAACGATCGTATGCTTGTCTACTGATGTGAGTCGCGTCTGCAACGCCATCCAACCGTCATGGATTGAACCTCACCCACTCAAACCAGTTCCCCCTCCCCAGAAAATAGCCGTCTTGAACCTGTCCAAAAAACCTGCATTTAAAATATAAAAACGTATGGAAGGGAGAAGTTTGTGGTGGTATATGAGAATATAATTTAACCCTGGATTACTTTTAGTGATCGTTTATTGCGAATTATCACATCTGGAAAATTTAACAAAAAGTAAATTATTTCAATAACCGTTATCGTGACCTACGTCTTATTTTAGGAACATACTATTTTTATCTATGTCTATCGCGTTATGTGTTGAAATGTATATAAATCTGTGCATTTCTAACCCGCATAAATTGTGAACCCAACACATAATCAAGAAACATTTTTTTTTTAATTTTCCAAAATTATCTGGTGTACTGAAATGCTACATAACGTTTAAGCAACTGCAATGCACGTTATTTTACGAAAAAACAAGTATTTCGAAATTCCCAAAACTAACGTTGCAAACTTACTTTATAACGTAAATGTCAACCCAATTTCGAACATTGCGTACGATATGAAAACGTTATTAAAACCGAAATGCCGCACTGCTATAGATATCACCACGAGAGTTGAGCTTCAGCGTCCTAGGATTATGACGTAGATACTACTCTCTAAATAGGGTGCTACCTGTACAATTGCTGCACCTGGTCAGGCAGGTAATACCCTGTTTAGAGAGTAGAATGCGTCACAATCGTAGCCCATCGAGGCTCAACCCTCATGGTGATATCTATAGGTGTTACAGCATATCCTCCTGCAATACATTTTATCTTTCTTGGATGTTCATTTCTTAAACTAAATGAATAAGCGCAGATATTTCAGAAGCAGAAAAACGCTCATTTCAGTGACGTCACAGGAAGCGCTTCTACAAATAGCCACTATTTCATCCACTCTTGATATTATTGGTAAAGACACGCCTTATTAGCCTGAAATAGATTTTATGGCAGGCATGTTTAGATGCAGTGCTGTTAGAAGTACTTTTTCTAGGTAGCAATGTCAATTTGATGAAAAATAGCTGTAAAAAGGATAATGTACATTGTTCATGTTCATTAAAAAATATATCTTTTTCCCAGTAACACAACAGAAACATTAACACTTTTCTCTCTTATGAACTGACTGCAATTTGTAAACCACCTTAAACCGTTGTGACAATGCACAGGGCAACTATTTTGGGGCTTTGCCACTCTGCAATAAACTTTGCAACTGCTTGCCGCTTACATCTGGCAAACTAACATTGATGTCCTAAGGCTGAATACAAATGGGTGACATGCATTTTAAAATATCTTTCCTAGCCTCAGAAAAGCTGTTGGTGTGCTTTGCACATTGTTTTTTTGATGTATGACACTGTATGAGACACGATAGATGTGTGCTATGGTATTTTTCGGGATATGAGCATACCATGTGTCCCTCCTCTCCTTCTACAAGGCTACAAGGGGTGTATTGCCACCCACACAGCATCTCCTAAGTTGACCTATAAATTAATAGACTGGTCACAAGCTGGTTTCCTTTTCCCCTTGCTTTGCCCCAAGGAACAATTGGTAATAGGGAGTTTGAGCAACCGACGTGGGGGTTAATTTTAATGCTGTACCGTAACAGTTGCGCTACGGCGCTCACGTTTACGTCTTAACAGTTTGAGAGGGTTTTCTGTGACTGTTGCGCAACTGTGTCAAGAAATTCACGACAACGTTTGCGTTGCAGCACGGTTGCAGTTTGAGCAGGATCGGAATTCGTGGAGCTGCTTGATAGTAAGTTTATTTACTTTTCATTACAAAAAAATAATGTAATGCCTCCATTTTAAAAACATAACTACAATTTTGTCCCATAAAATTACAAACCCCACGATTTTATAGGGCAAAACCGTTCACTTTTTAAAAAACTGGATCATTTTTTGTTAGGATTGAATAAAAATTTGTTTAGATTTGGAAAGTCACCTTCCCCTCTGTTGTCAAAATTTCTTGGTGACTAAATGCATTTTTTATTAACAGAAACAAAAATTTCCTGAAAGAAAAATGTTGCAAACAAGAGAATTTTCCAGGCTTGTATGCAGTTGGATTTGGGCTTTGCATTTAGCCCCACGTGTTCGTTAAACTTCACCGTTGGAGAGCTGTTGCTATGTAAAAATTTAACCTTGTTGTCGAGCATCGCACGTTATTACAGGAAAAATGGGCGGAGATAACGCTTCACTCCACACAACGGCCGGCACGCAGAGCGGTGCTCAAACTATCGCACCCGTGACGTAAAGAATCACGAAAAGGGGCGGGGCCAGAGTGAGTGACGACGTACAGCTTACTCTACGTGCTGTACGTCCTACTCCACGTCGTTTGCTCAAACTACCTAATGTGTGAGATGTGTGGGTGGTGATACGCCCCTTGGAAGATTAAGGGAGGGGCATATTGTAGCTCTTACCCTGAAATATACTATTGTTGACAGCAGCATTTGCGGTAACAGCAAAAGCATTTTGAAAATCCAATTTTATACATAGGATTTAACTGCTTACGCAAGCATTCCTTCACATTAATAAACTATTGTATTGTAATAAATAAGTCATTTCTTTCCATGAAGTAATAGACATGCAATCAGTAGGTTTTTTAATTTTAGACTGTAAATGATCATTTGAGACTATGCCTGTAACATTTGACGTCAGGCATTCGATGGCTTATGCGAAATGTCATGTAAAAATGAGATGCCAGCAGGTTGCGATGGAAATTCTATCATAAACATGACATTCACACTGTATTCTGGACCCAGGTAATCCTGACTTTATTAGCAGTATTTATTTAGTCAATGTGCAAAAACTTGACACTTCTCCAGTTGCAATAAATAAATAACTGAAGTATCCCCACTTACACCTGATCCTGGAAAGTTCAATATTAGTTGGTACAAAACAGATGACAGTACACTGTAAGTAAAAATTGATATTTTATTGCACCGCTTAGTGTGTAAATGCGGTGTCCGCGGAGTAACACACTTTAGGTGCATTATTGCACCCCCTGAGTTGGGAACATCACTTCTAATTCAGGTGTTACAACATTATGTGTTCTCATTCAGCAGTGCAACTGATGGGCATACCGTTTTATAATTTACTTACACGTCTTCCATACCTTTATTTCTTACAGTCTGTAATAAAAACGTTTAATTTAGCATTTGCACCCAAATTAATTGTACAAATGATAGAATTTACAGCAAATATTAACGGTGACAAATATGGAGAATGTTACCTTTAGTTTGCCGAGCAATTGCTCGAACTAGGTTGGCCTTAGTTATGTAAGACCAATGCCCGTCCCATGCCATCAAAAAATCACCCAGTTTTATTTTTTGAAGCCCTCCAACATTAGCGCTTCCACTACCTTTCTTGGCAACTCTTCCAATCCACTCAGCAACCTTTCCTTGGGAGAAAAAGTGTTGCCGCTTGCATAGCCGGGATCGTTGTTTCAGCACATTGCAACAGTGTCCACTCGTCTTACTTACTCTTCCCAGCCAACTGGGAAAAATACTTAGCATTATGAATATCAATAATAAATTTTAATGCTGTATATCTTCCATTTTCCTATTTGGTCACTATAGCTGCACCTCAGCATCAACTAGTGGCCCTGTCTTTTCCTTGAAGTTACTCCTGCGACTTGTAAAACGTCTTCATATCATTTTTCAAATTGTGAGCTACTTCCTGTTCTACACCCCTCTTGGCTAGCCTGATATATCGTTTGAGATCCCTGTTACTCTGTTTGTTTTCCCTTATATTCTCATCTCCAGTATATCACTCGGTTCCCTAAACAACCCAAGCTTACAGTTATATTTACCCGTAACCTGATTTTACATTAAACCACGTGCATAAACGCTTGGTCCTTACGTGCGTTTTTTTTCAAGTGATTAAAATCATTTACCCCTGTCTGAAACAATTCCCTAAATGTTAACGACATCGCCTCTGGTAACTCCCCTACCATGTATTCCTGGCCAGTTAAATAGCCCCAACTTATCACCTAGACACTCATAATTCGCTTTGCTAAAATTTGGTGCTTTCATACAATTGGCTGTTGCTATTCAGTAAAATCTAAGTACAGTCGAACTTTGATAATTCGAACTTTGATAACTCGAATTTTCGATAATTCGAACCAAATTAATTTTCCCGGCCAAATTCCCTATACTCTCCATGTTAATTTTATTTGATATCTCGAACTTTATAACTCGAATTTTTCGATAATTCGAGCCATTTTATCTACTCCAATGGCTGGAAAACTTCGGTAACTCGATTTTTTATGGAATGCCATATAGTATTTTGCAACTAAGAATGTAGTGATCATCCTGTTTCAGCATACTACGTGGTTGGACGTACAATGATGATTTGTGCAGTTCTGTAATTTACACCCCATCAGTGTGTGATGCTGTGAATGTGTTTTAAATTGTATGCAAGTCCATCATGTCTAAGCCAAACATCAATGATGATATACCAGCGGCAGTGATACGATGCCCGATTTCCATTAAAGGATGAGTTAAATGCCCCATTGTTCGGTAATTGGCCATCATTGTTAGGTACTTTGACGCAGGGAAAAACACTGCCTCCTGGAATAGAGGCGACTACTTCGAATCGGCTTGCTCAATAGAGCATTCAACTAATACTTTAATGGGAAACGGGCACCATATCACTGCCACTAGTATATTTTCTAAGTGTAAACACAATTGCCAATTTCTTAGAAAATGGATTAAGAAACGGGATGAACAACAACAAGCAATAACAAATACTTTTAAAGTGTCACGGAAGTGAAAAGCTGACAAGTAAAGAAAATGTGGTGCTGGTTCCACTGTGTCATGTGAATAAAAAATTTCCATAATTTTGATAACTCTAATTTTTGATAACTCTAATTTTTGATAACTCGAATTTTTTTTGATTCCCTGCGGATTCGAGTTATCGATGTTCGACTGTATCAATATTAGTTTTTAAAGTTTTTAAAGTGCATTATTTGAAATGTAATATAAATTATGAGGGGGTACTTGGATGATGATGGTGATGGCCTACAAGAGGGTGGGGATACGGTAGAAAATGACACCTGATGATGAAAGGGGTGGGAGGGTGTCAACAATCTTCAAATATGTGATGACGTAATTTGGGAATGTTCCCTTAGGTCAAAAGTGGCATTTTCAAATGTGAAATTGGAAGAGGAAAAATGTTTTAAAGCTATCATTTCATGCAGCAGTACTGAGTTTGTTGAGTGAAATTGGTGCAGTGCATTATGGGACAGTAAATATGGCAACCTTTAGCTATATAGTCATATTCATAGTACTTCTGATGTTTGTGCAAAATGCTGCAGCTTCTCCAACACGTATTAGGGATATAGAAGATGAGATATGCATTCTAGCATTGGCATTCATATTTTTGAGAAACAATATTAGGCATCAACGTAGGTAAAGGCGTTCGGCATGGGTGAGACCTTATTTAAAGGAACGAAACTTGAAAGGCTGCACAGATGTAAATAATGATGTGATGTTTACATGATTTTATGCCACAATTGATGACTTAAACATCATAGATTAGTTTGAAGATCTAGTTGCAAATCCCTCATTTTTTCGAGAAAATTTCCACATGAATCCAGAACAATTCGAGAATATACTACAGCGTGTGACAAAGTATTTGCAACCAAAGCGGAACACAAGGCCCAAAGATGGAATTCCATCAAAGCTGAAATTGTGTATGACACTAGAGTACGTGCCAAGGAGATGACATGGAAATGTATGAATTAGTGCTCAGAAATAGTTGATTTCAGATTCCTGGCATCAGGGTCTTTGCAGCAGCACATTGCTATCGTGTAAGTTAGCAACATTTTGGTTGCATTATTGACGAAACCTGTACAGCTTTGAAGGAAGAATTCATTATGGTATCAAATATGGATAAAGTGGTGAATCATTAATTAATATCAATCCATAAGATTGCATCTTCACTTACAGAAAATGAATACACAAAATTGGATAGCAATTGCAAATGATTTCCATGAACGCTGAAATTTTCCAATTTGTGTCGGATGTGTTGATGGCAAACATATTGCAGTAAAGGCTCCACAAAATGCTTCAAGTTGTTTGTATAATTACAAGGTGAGGAGAGAAATACATGTATGAGGTATTCATATTCATACTTAAGGTCATTAATGGCAAATTGAGCAGGGATTTCACAGCATTGTTCTCCTGGGAGTGTCCGATGCAAACTGCAAATTTATCTATTTTGACGTTGGTGCATATGGCAGCAAAAGTGAAAGTAGCGTCTTCAGACAATGTGAATTTGGAAAATCTCTGCGCAATGGAAGTTTGCATCTCCCCCCAAAGTGTAAGATACTTGGAGAAAAATTATCATTTATTTTTGCTGCTGAATGCAAAAGAGACTGTTGACCTCCTGGATTTGCAGATGCATATGATGGTCATATTATTAAAGGTCAATGGAGACAACAGTTGTCCCCTGGCAATGATTTCATTGTTAGTTACAACTGCACAACAATAGACCTACATTATCTGCAATTGATGTTAGACATAAATTTAAAGAATACTTTAAGTCAAGTGTTGGCCAATTGCCATGGCAACGTAGAGCTACATTTTTTGATCACTAAGTATTGCGTGGTTGATAATATGTACATTAACAAATAACATTGACAAATGTTTTTATTTGTATTGCTAAACTTTTACAAAATTATTTGGTAGACTTATTGGTGTAACATATAACTAATGTGCAACCAAAACAAAATAAACATACATCTTAAAACTGGGTATATCATTGGAAAATGCAGGCTTCCCACAGAACCTATAAAAACCTACCGTAAATCCTCGAATAAACTGCGGGGTTCTTATTAAAATATGAGGCCAACGGACCGGGTTAATAATAGAGACAGGGTCACAATAAGAGGCAGGTTCTTATTTATAAAATTTAAAATCCGAATTACGCTGTACCTTGTTTACATGCAAAAATCTATTGTATTTGAATTACTTCAGCTTAAACTTAATGCCAAAAACGCTCTTTTGCATTTGACCATACATTTTTGGAAACGTGCTTTGCCAGAAATATGAGTTTTTCATAGGAACGCCGCCTCTATTGATATTCCCCGGTTACTAATGGAGACCGGTTCTTAATTGCAAAATGGTCTGCGAATCCCGGTTGTAATTAGAGACCCGGTTTTAAATGGAGACCGGTTCTTTTCAGAGGATTTACGGTATTTGACATTGGGAATTTAGACACACTATGCTATCTTGTGAGATAATTGCCCCTGACAATGACGTAAAATTATCACAATCGGTATACACTTTGTTCAGTTATCTTATATAGGTCGATTTCCGTGATGAAAACGACTTGTGAAGTATTCATACTTTCTAGGGCTTTTATATAACACATATATTATTGAAGATTTTATGAGATTGACTGTCATGGTGAAATTCACGACATGACGCTCACAACTACTCCGCAGGGAGTCGTGTAATTGTCTAAACTTTTATTTATTGACGCACGTCATCCGAGTGAATCGATTTCTAATAACGTACAAGATGGCTGCCATGCATGCAGGCTAATATCTGAACTCTGTAGGGTTGTATGACGTGCCGGATGTTGCAGACAGCCTGACGCTTAGCCAGCAAATTTCTATGGCTATGTCTAGGACATTAAATTAGTATTTTACTATTCGGCTATATAGTTTATCAGTCTCCATTAACCTTTAACATTTTGTAATTACACTGTCGTATTAATTGTAGCTTAAGTAACGTGTCTAAAAGTGGTGCAACATTATTTATAGTATAGGTGAACTCACAAGGTTAAACTTAACATCAGAGATGAAAACGTAAAAACTCTTATGTACGTCATAATAGCTAAATTAGGAATCTTAAAGAATAATGTCCTAAATATAGACACATCAATCTACAAACAAGCATCAACATACCATAAATTTCCAAATTTTGGATTTTCAGACCAGGCTTCTAATAGAAGCCCAGCTTCTATTGATAAACTTTATTTCTCCCCCCTCACAGAGGATTGAAAGAGGTTACATATATTACATTACGATGCTGTACCAACGCCCAGTTAGTCAACCCATCTCCCGGCTTCTATTAGAGACAGGCTTTTATTTCTTCGTACTGGAAATCGGTGACCAAATTTTCCTGCAAAAGTTATACTTAATTTTTTTAACAACTTGTACAGAAAATTCCTTTGGCGCCAATCGACTTTTTGACATTTGTATATGAAGAAACAATTTTTCAGGGTATATTGAGAAACCTTGTCAGGTCACCTTTAAGGCCTGACGCCGTGCAACGTTAGATGATTTGCAGGCTAGCCAACATTTAGGGCTATAAATCTCCAGTTGACAAATTGACTGGGTTTTATTTTGTAAATGTCATGCAGATTGGGTCCTTATGGCAAATGTGACTAGTTTTTAAATGGTTGTGTCCATTTTCTGGCATTTTTACTCGGTTGCATAACCTATAAGTATAGGTATTGTAAGGCTGTCATTGCGTGGGCTGTGTTTTTCAGACAATGTCCCTGGTCAATTTCAACTGCTTACTCTGGTACTTTGTTATTTATCCGAAACGCTCCCAAAAACTCCATTTTGTAAAAGCAGCACGTTTCACTGTTTACAAATCGCTCATAATTTTTTCATGAAAGGAATTGAGTTTGTATGAGACTTGAACTTGCCGTGCACCCCTTGCTCAATGCCATCAAACTATATGATGATCATCAATATATTATGGGAAACAAACTTAGAATTATTATTTTCCCAAAGTTGTCCATGGGTTAAAATTACGAAATACTACTGTATTCAAAGTTATGTGATTTTTGATTGAAAGCTGAAATATCCCAGCGGAGTTTTTTAATATAATTCTTAATACTCAATTATTTAGGGATTTATCTAGAAATATAAAAAAATCGATGTTATGCAAAGTTGAAGCTCGTGTAATGACTTTAATCCTTACGTAAAAACTATTATTAGCTGCATCATTTGTTAAATAAAGTACATGATTTTCATGTTAAAGCCTTAATCTGCTCTTTCAGTCTATATCGATTTTTTTATTCAATATAACATTAATTCTATGTATATTTACATTATCCATATTTTACATCCAATCAGGTACAGATTGAGCGAAAAGTCAATGAAATAATTAAATTAATGCACTGGTTCAGAAGCAATGTCACTTATTTTAAACGAGTTTTAGAGTTTTATTTCCATTAATTTACCATATTGTGAATTTTTTGCACTTCTTTCTAATGTTTATCGATTGTCTTTCGGATTGTGTCACGTGATAGATCCATCAATGTTGCAAATAAGTAATCCTAAGACAAGGTTGAAATTGATTAAGTAAGTCTGCGGATTACTCCTATCCTTACCCAAAGATTACTTTGTCCAATAAATTCGATCAGTCATTAGAGGAAATGGTTCATTTCGATGATCTAATGCAGCTGACAGCGGCTCAAGTGACAGGTTTATGAAGCTCTAACTATTAATTGACAGTGCTGAGTAGTTCACAAATGATCATAATGGGCAACACATGCCACACTGAAAACCTTTGTCAGGTGATACTCAATTTTTATTCAGTGGTATATCAGTTTACTATTGTAAAAATGTCGATCCACTGCTGTATAAGACTTGTCAATCCAATCACATAATGATGCATTTCGTATTTAAAGTCGAACAAATATTACAATGTGATCTGTTTCATTTTATGAAATTTGTGTTTCTTTTTGTTTCTGTCATAACGCACAAAATAACGTGCAACATAATTATAATATAGCCATAAAAACTCAACCCAAATTTTAATTTCCGAACTTTCTGAAGCCTCGTATTATCTTTCACTAATTGTAATTTGAGTCCTTCATAGCTGGTAATTGTTGTATGTAATAAGAAGATGGTTGCATGAATGTACATCATTGCAAAAAAATCATGCAACAATGGATCGAGTCTCTACTTGAATCGGTTTCAATTTAAAAGCGTTCAATGATGCAAGTTTCCATTGAAAGACAGAATAAACCACATGAAAGGTATACGCATGAAAGTGTTGCCAGGAAGCTCGTTATCTTTGGCGGATTGATGAGAAACGAGCAACATTGCTGTCAATCAACATCTGTTTAAAGTCAGCTGCGAAATTCCTCTTTGTTATTTTTATGTTTTAACACTGTAACACTTTTGTCTCTACAAAGCAATTTTCCTATTGGTTCTCTTACAATTTGCTTCCACCTATAGTCCTTCCAAAGAAAGATTGAGCTAGGACCATGCCATTTTCCACTTTTGAAGGGGTGTACGGTTGCAGTTTGTGACAACACTAGCGCGTCATAGCCTGCCCATGCACCTGCAACCATGCACCCCTTCAAACGCGGTAATTGGCATAGTCCTCAATCTTTGTTTGGAAGGACTATAGCTCAGTTCCTCCCCCCACCATCTACCCCCTTCCCCCTACCACCCATCTAAAAGCTTTATATACCAAAAATAATATGCTGGGAATTAAATGCAAAAGGGAACATCCATAAATGATGTAAATGCACTGAGCCGATGGTTGTGTTGGGACATTATAAATATATAAATGGTGTTGCCTTAACCAAGTGTCACATGGTTCGAGAGGATCAGTATGATGGTCATCCTGCTGAACTGCGTCACCCTGGGCATGTACCAACCCTGTATAGATGAAGCATGCAACACTGGACGATGTGAAATGCTGAAGGTAAATGTATGGCACCCCAATCGTATCTGTATAACTTGCACTTTCATATACATCATGATCCCTTTGGTCATGCACAAACAAAGAACTCATTACGTGTATTCTGTTCCCATTTTATACGTAGGTATTCGACCACTTGATCTTCGCGTTCTTCGCTATCGAGATGGTGATCAAGATGACGGCCATGGGCATCACCGGCAAGAAAGCTTACCTGGCCGATACATGGAACCGTTTGGATTGTTTCATTGTAGTCGCAGGGTATAACATACTGTGATTACTGGCAAATAATAAGCTCCTAATGTCAAATCCCCCCAGAAAATCCCTCCGGCAAAATTGGAACATTACATAGTTTTCATTTAATTACTTGTGCAAACATGGGTATTGGCGGGGAAATCGGCCATATATACCTACTTGCTTTAATAGTCACCCCATCAAACATTCAACCCTTCAAAAGTCCTTTCTTGTGCTTGATCAAACCACAGCTTTGAACAATTAGCAGGGTACATTTTTCTCTATGAATTTGCTAACCAGCAATGGATGACACTCGAGTGGTACCTGCGTGACGTTGCATGATACAGTGACCACTGTCTTATGGACCACTTGTATCAAAGGGCCACCTGCTCTATCAGATCATCAGATCTAACATGGGTGATAGAACCATCTGCCGGACGCGACCAAGGAACATGATTTTTGAGGCAATTATTAAGGGAATTTGGAATAGGTATCACGCCACACTTCGTATCACAGACATATCCCTCACAGCCATCAAGCAAAAACAGATTAGGGTTCATGTATTTTAGTACACCTAATAATCAAAAACACGCAAAGCTGGGCCGTACCTGCGTTAGGAGTTTGGACCACTTCCCCCTGATACCTCTAATGGTCCTCTTAAACAGGTTTCATTGTTGTAAAGTGCGTCCCAGTCTAACAGTTTAATCGATTGCAGCAACGCAATTGGTTGGGGACTGTTTACGCCCAAAAACAAATGCGCCGGCGACAAATAGTCCCGTCCAGCCATTCAGAGGACGAAAGAAACACATTTGAAGGGCCCGGTTGAAGTAAAGGGCTCTATAGTCCTTCCAAGGAAAGATTGAGCTGGGACCATGCCAATTACCACGTTTTAAGGGGTGCAGGTGCGCAGGCTATGATGCGCAAAGACGGCAGCTATACGAGCGCCAGAGAAATGGTGCACTTTTCCAATTATCGGCTTAGTGATCAGTCTTTTGTTCACATAATTGAGTAAGCGGGGCTAGCTCTCTTCTTCAAGAGTTGACCCTTGAGTTGACTGGGACCAGTCCCATGGCTGTAAGCAGTCAACTCAAGGGTCAGCACTGCAACAAAAGAGCTAGCCC
>JAQIWR010001817.1:0-12608 GCA_034695945.1 Glomeris hexasticha
AGGTCACGTGCCTATTCGATGCGCCCCACCTCATAGCTAATAACATCATGTCGATCAGATTTTTAACTAACTTAATTATTTTATAATAAAAAGAAATCACGTTATGTGGAACACCCTGTATGTACAGTCAAGCGGGTCTAGTGTTTTATCATCCACAAGTTTCCCTTTGTTTCGCCTGCAAATGGTATTTTTGAACGGAGGGGCGCGTCCGAAAGATTCAACAGCCGCATCCTTCGCAACCGCACGTCCACGTACTCTTTACATCGGCCGTTGAATATGACGGACTCACCCCTCCGTTCAACAGCAATCTCGATTCCCAGTTTGATGGTTTGTTTGATGTTGAGGATACGCCATTGATAGGCAACTTTGGCACCAGTATATTAACGATAATTGTGAATTATAGCGCGACGCAAAACCTATTAATAATTAGACAATGAAACGAAGCAGGTTTGCACTTACGTAAGCATTGACGTCA
This sequence comes from Glomeris hexasticha, assembly GCA_034695945.1. NCBI lineage: Eukaryota > Metazoa > Arthropoda > Diplopoda > Glomerida > Glomeridae > Glomeris > Glomeris hexasticha. The sequence goes on from JAQIWR010001817.1 coordinate 476, forward strand.
CGGCTTTCAATCAAGTAGTTTTGCAGTTTACGTATATATGACATTGGGATGATGAGCTCGGCCAAGCACGAGCTTCAAATCCCAGAAGCAGTTTGCAGGTCCCTCACATGCAATCGACGTTTTGGCCCAACAACTTCCATCCATCCACACATCCACAAATAACAATCGATTCCTTCTGCAGCATGCAGTCCCATTCAAAATGGCGCCTTTCCTTCAAAAAGCCCCAATTACCTGAAACCATTTAATTAAGAAAATACCAATTAATTATATATAATTGCCGTTCTTCTGGATGGGAAATAAATTACTTTCAATACAATTTCAGAATTTTTATCGACTATCAATGTAAATCGAACGATCGATATACCAGGTGGCGCACTCAAAAAAGCTGTTGATTACCCTCTAAATCAACATCCATTTCTATTCATGTACCCTATAACCTTCCATAAATGACTTCATAAACTTCTGACTATTTATAAAGACTATGTGGAATTGTAATAAATTAGCACGGGTCCATAAAACTGTTCATGGAAATTACAGAAATTTCTATTGTTACGTTAATATGCAGCGCCACCTGGGAGCACGTAATGACACTGTATTCACAGAGCTATAATTCATATGAATCACTATAAAATAAACTACTATATTGTAACTTATTGACCAAAATGAATGGATAGAAGTAGAAGAACACAATTTCTGATTTAAATTTCGAATAAAATTAAAAATATTATTATATCTTACCAAGCAATTTAAAAATGTGGGATAATATTCTATTTACGTTTAATTGCAACTCAGGCAGCTTTGCACTTTGTCCCTTAACACTCCAAAAACAACCAATCACTGATGAATGTGTCGAAATGCAAATATTCAAGTCTTATGTAATTATGAAACCAGTTGAACTGGAATATTTCTCTACATTATATTCGTTGAAAGAAAGCCCAGCAAAGTAATCTGAAGTTATAATTGCCATGGCTAGGAAACAAGTTGGTCCTTTCCTCAAGAAGGATAATAACCAAACTGAAACTTCATTCAGGGAACAAATAACTGGTGGAACTTCTGGGGTAAATTCTGTTGTAAATAACAATAACAGTGTTGAAAATGAGAAAGGTGATGACGATGAAGGAGAAGATGGCAACAACCAACTAGGTTATATCTTGATTATGATTATGGTGCAAAATCTTAATAATTATTTTATAAAAAGTGCTAATAACTGAATTAATGACTATACTTCTAGATCATTCAACTCTGCTGAGAACAAGAGGTTTTGAAACAGAAAATGATGTAGATGAAGAGGAGGAATTATGGTGTACATGCACAGAAAGACGTCAATGTGCCATCATTTTGATGTCTTGTCTAACAATCATCCTTGCTGTTTCCATTGTTTCTGCCATTGTCTATATCAGAAGTAAGTTTTGCAATTATTATCCTCTCATTTTGACACCACCAGATGTAAGTAAAAACGAGAGTGTATGGTAAAAACTACAATTTAATTTAAAAATCCAGTTTACGTTCAACCTGTTCATGCAATCCGCCATGGACATGGGCACAAACACCACATCAACTCAACCAAAGGGCCATTCACTGCAAATGTCACCAAGGTACTTATTACCAATTACTCCTAATTAATCCAAATATTTTTTACAAACACTTCCACTGTATTCAATTGTTTTTAGAAACAATGGGGAAATGGCAGCACCACAATGTCGGTGAAAATGAATTCAACATCCGCTACACATCTGGATTTTATAGGGGATAATTCAACAACTGAAAAGACCACTGCTAAAGCAGTCGTCGATCAGACATCAACTATTTCAACCCCAAGACAAAAATTGTATGACTTCTTGGAAGGCAATGTTCATCGTTAATTCAAAATGTTCAGTATCAAAATACTGCTGTTCAGTTCAATCGAACTTTAAGCGCCGTTTATCGTAAATGTTACCTTTTACCACGTTCTCGCATGTGTTGTTTTTCAGTTTAAATGTAGTATGTATTGAATAAATTTGGATATTTACCAGTAGTTTTGTCGCAAGAGCGGTCCCCATGCAGTTGGTTTTGGGCGCCATATGCAAATTGGAATGTCTGCGACATCGTGACGCCGACGTGGTGACGCGCACAATAATAAAAACAGTGCTGCCATCTCGCGAGTAACAGCACAACTAAACTTTGACCGCAATTCATTTTCATTTATCCAATTTATAAAAAAGCGGATTCTGCTAAACTATCCATTTCTTTAAAACGGTATTGTAAAACCCGTCTATGGGAGAAAATTAGACTTATTAAGGTACCATTATAGACTGCATAGATAAATGTTTTTAAAAAAACTATGCGCTGGATCGAAAAACCTGTCTATATGGTGAAAACTTTATCCGGTCCCATGAGATTCCACCATAGACGGGTTTAATTACTGATATAAAAGACCATTTGGATCTTTACAGTATTTAGTTCATTGTTTACACCATGGTTTACACAAAGCGAGATATTCATCAGTAACGAATTCAGACGAATTTCAATTAGTTATGTCGATTGTGGTTAGATGGCAGCACTGCAGCTACTCCGTTGTAAACTCGGTGTCCTATCCGGGTAATTGCAATCTACCCACGCAAGTCTAAACCCTTGCTAGTTGGCATCCCATCGCGCATGCGCATTCAGTCGTAAGGCTTGGCTGTGTCGGGTTGTGTACTTGGAGGGCTCAACGGCGCATGCGCGAACGTAGGCTGACTCTAGCAAGGGACGTCGACTTGCGTGCGTAGTTTATAAAATCGCATCTATCCTGTTACGGCCTTGATGACATCACGAGGACGACTTCTAGGGAGGAGACTTTCGCCATTGTGCGTCCTTGTTATTGTAGGCAATTTGCGTAAATTCGTACGTCATTCAATGACGATGGGTGACAGCAATTATTGAACTTTTCGATTGATTAGCGTTCGTATTTTGCGAAATGCATTTTTCCATTCCCGATACTCAAGAGATGAAAGACGAAAGTGGACCGTCTTACGTGGTAAATAACACAGCATCCATTTTAAAATAACATCCACTTTTTTAATAGTTACTAATCTAACATGTACTTTGTGTTCGAAAAATACAAACAGGCTTATAACATCCACGTGAACGGAGTTTTCCACTGCGCTGTCAGATACAAACAGCTGCACAGTTTGCACGAACAGGTTATTATTATTATTAAAATTGTCATCTCATTGGTCGATCATCTGCTCGATCACTGAAGTTTTTTTCTCTCATGCAATTTAATATGTTTACAAGAATTTCGGTGATGTCAACATGGGCAGGGGTACTTCCGAGCCATCCCCGAAAACAAACCTAGCATCCATTTAATTAATTAGGCCACAAAATATACTGATCAATGTAATTAATGTAGTTTATTGACACTGAATAATTACTTAATTTTAATTTGAAAATAATTAATATATATTAATTATTTTTTTTATGAAGATATTTTCACGTAATTAACTTCAGGTGTGGTTATTTTAATTCAAGGAGGATGACCAGAACGACCCTAATTTAACATAAGGATCATGTCAATTAACCAATACTAAAATAAATAATCCAAGTTTGTTGAATTATTTTTCAGTTGAAGAAGTTGCGAAGCAATTTGCCTTCTTTTCCACCCAAGAAACTATTACCGTTGTCACCTGCCCAAGTTGATGAAAGAAGACTCCATCTTGAAAAGTATATACAATTAGGCAAGTGTTTAAAAATTTACAGTACACAGTCTATGTATGTAAAAACGTCATGGTTATTTGCATTTGAAATATGCAATTCTTATTTTAGTTTTCTATTTTCTAACTATTGCAGTTGGTCAAGATCAAGCAGTCTCTTCCAACGAGGTGTTCAACGGCTTCCTACTAAATGCTCAGCAAGTATGACAAAATTATTCCTAAAAATGTCACAAAATAAAAGAATCTTGCAGATCAATTTTCTATTTTTTAATCGCCACACGTTTAGAAATAATTTATTCAATTAACTGGTGTCAATGTTTTCCCCACATTGATGTCTCGAGAATTTCCATTATAATTTCAAAATATTTTTAGGGTGTTATTTTATTTATATTAAATATTAGGTTTATAAATATTAGTTCTGATGAATAACAAATTAAATATTTAAAATAATTTTAATCTAAAAGCAAATAAAACAGTTTATATATTGGTATGCAAAAATACTTTTGTGATGTTATGCATGATATTAGTCACTTTCATGTTGTTCAAATAATAACAATTTAGCATTAGCAAGCTTTTGATTGCCTTTACATCACAAAATTATGAGATTCAGGTATAATTATCGTTTTAATTAGATACACAATTTGTTCCACTCACGGTCATCATGGTCACTTTGATACCAATTTATGAATGAACGTTTGATGCAAATGAATCTGTTCAGGAAACACAAGACCAAAAGGCGGAGGAGGTTGATTTGGAAATCTTTTTAATGAATGGCCAGAAGTTTAAAATAAGGATCATGTCAACTTTACAGACAGATGACGTTTTGGAGGTGATCGAACACCGATCGAGCCGTATATTTTCCATTATAACAATGCAATACTATATTTTCATTAATTATTTGTGCAGACTTTTGCTGCTGAAATCAACCTACAAGCTGAATTTATATATTACTTTGCGCTGTATCTTATTCGAAAAGATACGGATGGAAATATTGCAGGTATAAAGATGGATTCAATCTCGCGGTTTAAAGTGTTAATGCGTGCTTCAATTTTTCTCATTTTCAGTTGTAAGAAGGATGCAGGACTTTGAATCTCCTTACATTTCCCTGAGGGCTTCCAAGGGCCATCACAAAATAGTTGTGCGCAAATGGTAAAACTGATCTAGATGCAACATAACTTTTACCACATTGTTGTAATTTGTGTTTTCGCGAATCAGCTATTGGGACTCAACGTACGATGATGACCTTTTCGAGGACCAAGTTGCGTTAAATTTGCTCTACATTCAAACAGTCAGTGATGTTGAAAGACAATGGATAATTGCTACGAAAGAGATGCAGAGACAACTGACTGTTCTGCAGGCCAGAGGGTCCAAAAAGGAGGTTGAGTTTTAGTGAAATGTAAACATTTTCAATCTAATTTGCATTGCTAATTTAAACTACATTTGCATGCAGTACTTGCAGCTTGCAAGAACCCTCAAATTTTACGGATATCTACAATTTCTACCCTGTATTTGTGACCACCCTCATCCTGAAACTAGGGTTGTTGTCAATGCAGGAAACAGGGAATTGGTCTTCAGGTGTCAAGTAGAAAAGGTGGCACATATTTTAACATTTACTCAATGATGATTTTACCTCACTTAAAATTTCACATTTAATTATTTTTATTAATATAGGGTGAAATTAAAGAATTTTCCTTCAAAGTGACACGAATGAGATGCTGGAGAGTAACAACATCGGTACTACACTGTCATATTTTATACATTTTATACCATTTTTGTATTTATTGTACAGTCTAACAGAAACTTCCATAACTGAAATATTCTATAAATCATGAAAACTTTATTTTGTTCACGGCCAAAATCCCTATTCTCACCATGTTAAAATTTGTCTATAACTAAAAGTTTTTAACTGAATTTTTCGATAATCTGCAACATTTTTCTGTCCCTGCAGAGAAAAACTTTTATAAGTTTGTTATTCATCAACTATTTTTGCAGCAAGAAAACTGTTGAAAAGTTCAAAAAAAAACTGGGGAAATTGAATGAAATTGCAAGTTCATATGACATAAATTGAGTTACAAACCATTGCATGATTTATATTGAAGACATTTATTTAAATACAACCTCTGTTAATGAAATTTTCGGTAACTTAAAGTTGCTCCATTTCCCTTGGACTTTCAGTTATCGAGGTTCCAGTGTAGATACAAAAATACATATTTCTCTAGTTAAACGACAATAAAACATTTCCTGATGGTGGTGCTAAATTGGAGTTGGCTTTCCAATATTTAATAAGCAAGGAAAAGTTACTGTGGGTCACACTAGCTAGTGAACAGGCTAGTATTTCAGTGCAATATCCTCGTATTTGCACAGTTAAAATGTAAATAACCAGTGATAACTATATATTGGTTTTTAGGCCATTTTGTTAAGCGTGTGCCTACAAGGAATGGTTGAAGAATTGCTGATGAAAAAGAACGGTTCTAGAATACGAAGGGTAATTTAATTAATACGAAAATTTGATTTCTAAAAATCAATGATTCCCCAGTTGTAATGGTTCAATAAATGTGTTCTAGCCTCAAGATCGTATCCGAAAGGGCAGCTGGAGTTACATGAAAAGAGATGGCAGCTCTCATCACATTAATGTCAGTCGCTCACCTTCTGCAGATGCTATAATGGAAGCCAATGTGAGTAACTGTGTATATTTTAATATTTTATAAATTAATTCTTTTGAATTTTACGAAACGTTTGTCAATTTCTAGGTGGAATCGAAAGAATCTTCCATGAAAAGGCTCTCGGAAAAACTGTCATCCGTATCCGTGAAGTCTTCCGTCCGAGCCATTTCACAAAAGCCACTTGTTGAAAATGATGCCTTTGAGGGTATTGGAGATGACGATCTGTAGCTTTTAAATGTTGGAAGCCAAGAATGAAGCTCAGTGTATTTTTGCTATTTAAACATGTAAAATTTTACTGGCATGATTTTATCGCAACCCGATGTATCGCTTCGCTTCGAGCAAATATTAATTGTCTGGGTTATCAGAGACATTGTGCAGTCCTGGGAATATTAGAATACACCTGAAGATTAACAGTATCAATCCTCATTTTGCACCCGCTACTTAATTTCAAAAGGTTTGGATTTCAAAATGTACGGAAATCCCGATTGTGCCAAACTTTAATCATGTGTCATGGGCAAAAATTAGCATTGTTTTGCAGTTATACAATTACAAAGTATTTAAGGAATCACTGCCATGTATTCTAAATAGGATTGTGAGCACAGATACGCATATGATATAATGAATTATACATTTGCAAAGTTTGCAACATTAACAAGTAAATAACATGCTTTATAGGTCATAAGTAAGTTATTTAAACTCATGGCACATGGGGACGAATGTAATAAATGGTTATAATTGTGACGTTTGAAAACAGCAGGCAGAATTTTGTATCTAATATAATTTGTGTTTTCCTGCTGTATATGTTTTCACACAATTGCAGTGAAATAACAGAGCTAATTTAAGTACATTTTTGACTTGATGTCCACAAAGTCATCTTTATCATGTCTCAATTTTTGATAACCCCATCTTTATCTTTCTTCAATTAGAGATTTTAATTAATTACGATTTATATTCAAGGAGTACGTCTTTGTAACCCATGTGCTATAATCATAACAGCTTTTCTGAATGTGTATTATATTTGGGGAAAACTATTATGTACAACACTGAATTAAACAGGTTTGTGTATTATATTGCAAATGTGCATTTTTCGTTGTATATATAAACACATGTATTTCCTTAACAAATTCAGTTGCAACATAGTCTATGGTTGCAATTAACAAGTATTCTCCACATACCTTGCTCCTGCTGACAATGTACGATTATGACGCAAGAGTCTAACAATAGCTCGTTATATACAGAAAAATTGTTGTCACGTGACCTTGCACCTTGCATGCAAACTTGATGCAACCTTGCTTGATGCAAAGCTGCTTCGAAATCCGCTTGCATAAACAGACTTTGAATCATTTGAATCGACCGCCTCCAAAAAGCAAATTGCTGATTGGCTAGAAATGAAACGGAATTTCAAAATGGCGGATCGAATCGCACATGTTGGAATCGCAGCGCGGTATGAAAATATTTCTTTTGACAGGCGCATAACAGATCACCGGAACCACTCTGGGGCTCTATAGGGTTTAGGTTTAAGTTAGGTTTGGCTAAGTTAAAGTTCGTACTAAAGTAGTTCAGTTTTGTTTAAACCGAATTATTTTAGGTCAGGTCAGGTTAATAGTTTCTTAAAATCTGGAATTTAAACGTTTATCCGACGATGATCCGGAATGTGTTATTAGGCGGAAAATCTGTGATGCGTTTGGAGAAAAGAATATTCGATCGCCGTATTTACAAAACTTCAGAGATGATTTCCGATGTTGTGTTTGAGTCCTTTTGGGTCTGTTTCGGTAAAAACGTTAAGAAAATGGTAATAAATTATGTATACTGTGCCTTATATTCTGTTTCTTTAATTTTTTGAAGGATGGCCCGATCAAAAACGGCGATGAAATGAAGAATTACAAAATGGCCAAGGACCACGGACGTTGATTGACAATTATATCGGAAATCATGGGAGAAGTAAATAATGAACCAGTTGAAGCAGATGTCGATTATTTTGACAAAAATTGTCACCATGAATTACTGGCTGAATGTGACGATCATGTACTGGATAATAATACACAGAATAATGAATCAAACACTGTGACCATAGATGTATCGAATCCAATCCAACTTTCCCAAAACTCTGTAATTGTTGTAAATGGACAGAAATGTCTTCTGCAACAGCAGCAAGACACTGGCCATTTGTTTGCATATCCCATCAAAGAGCCAGCAAAGCCAAAGAAAAAACGGGGCAGACCTAAGTAAACTTATATATTCTAAATTCGCTAGTTTACCCATATCTTAGATCAAGCTTAGATGCATGCAGAAATAAAATTCTGCAAAATTAATCCATTTGTCAGATACAATTTTGTGATTATTTTACTCGCATTCATCATAGGATTTTTAACGCACTTCTATAGAAAGGTCCAACAAAATGAAGATTGCAGATTAGGAAAACCTGGCCAGACTATAATTATTCCAAATGAAGTTCAGCAATGTGAATCTATTGAAAAAGGTCTTGTCGAAACACCAAATGAAGGTATAACTTCATTGTATAATTCACAACATTCACATATAATAATTAATTAATCTCTATATAAGCTGGTGAAATGGTCAAAAGAAGCACCAGGAAAAGAAATGTGACTAAAGTCCTGAGTGGTAAGAAGTGGTGTCCTTCGATCATTGGACCAAAACGTTTTAATAAATTGTTGTTCCTAGAATACGAGACTGAGTTATTACCATCAGAATGTGGCAGTGATGATGAACAAGTAACTGCAGAAGAACTGCATCCGAAGAAACGTATTAGGAAATTTGGAAAGAAGCGAAATCTGTCCGCGCAACATACCCCTCCGTTATTCAACCTCCTTCCTTATTTAAAACCCGGTAACTGAGATAATGTATTCAGAGGAACTGTTAAATTTCTATATAATCCACTTATTTCCCTCTTCAGTTAAACGTGAACGTGGTCGGCCAAAACGTTACGGCATCCGTAAGCCGTCCGACACGACCGCCGTTCTCATTCCAACACCTAGCGGACAAGCGGTCATGATGCATATCCCTATAATAAACATATCCAGTGCAGGGAATTCACATGATAATTTACAGGTCACTATTTATCTGATTAAAATTGTCAATATGGACTGTTTTCTAATGGATTTACAATGTCTTGCAGCAGTCGGAGAACCTTCCGCAGCTTCCTGAATCGGTGCTGACAACCCCTGAACTTTCACCAATCGTGATTGCAAATTCAGTTTCCCAAAGTAACCATTACCAGGAGAAAAAAGTGTGCACACTTTTGCATAAAAATAAAAGTTATGAAAGTACATCATGAAATAGGCGATATTTTGCGCATAAAATGAATGCACAATATTTTATGCACAAAAAGGATCCAATTTTGTGCAACACAGTGCACAGACCTAAATTTTCTTATAGAAGCCCGGGCTTTTATTCAAATTGGGGATTTTCAGGATAGGCTTCTAATATAAACTCGGCTTCTATTAGAGACAGGCTTTTATTGCCATTTACTTGCAAATATACCATTGCAATAACACGTACCCTATGAATTAAAGTAGGCTTGTATTGGGGAACGGCCTTTAATCATTGTCTATCCTAAATGACCCGGCTTCAATTGGAAACCGGGCTTCAGTTGGAGACCGGCTTTTGTTCGAAAATATACGGTATATGCATAAATATTTTTTTGCATATTACTGTAAATTTCCGTATAGAATCCCGGGCTTCTATTCAAATTGTGGTATTTCAGACCAGGCTTCTAATAGAGACAGGCTTTTATCTCTTCATACCGAAAATTGGTGACCAAATTTCCAATCACATAGCTACCGGGGACATTTATTAATGGCGCTTACACATTTAACGGAGTTTGAGCCGGTTCCAAATACAATCCGGGGGCTTATATTAGGAACCGGCTTTTAACCATTGTCAGACTAAAATAACCCTGCTTCAATTGGAAACTGGCTTCTGTTTGGAAATTTACAGTACTTATACACAATTGTGCAGACTTTTTCTCCTCGGCCCCTTTCAGAAAATGCACAAACTGTACTCAAGATGTTTTTGTGCAGGTTTGTTACTTAGAACAGAATCTTTTATTTCAAAGATCGCTGTGATTCAGAAGATTCAAGAAATATAGCTACAAATGCAGCATCACCCGTCACCGCTACCGTGATCGCAATTCCGCAAAATAGTACATTGCTCGCAAGACGGGATTTGCCGATTAAAATCGGTACTTTTAAAAATCATACTGTTATTCTGCATTGAAGCCTGAAAGAATTTTATAAAATCAATACAATATTGCAGGGTTAAAAGCATCTGAGAACGATTTGGGAAAATTCAAGTGCCCCAAATGCTCCTTTCAGGCATATTACCAGTAATAACGGGATTGAAATTAGGTATATTTGCGCTTCTCTAACATGTATGTAATCAAAGTTTTTTGTAGGCAACAATATCAAGATCATATCAGAATGCACACTAGTGATGTACATCGCTGCAAGTGCTGCAGTTATGTATCTTTAGAAGAGAAGGAACTTATCCAACATTATAAGGCTAGTGCGCGCGCGTGTGGATAACCGATGGAGAAATAAGTTGCAATTACATTGTTCATTTGCATTTGGATGATTGCAGGACACTCACCCAAAATGCATTTGTTTAGTATGCAATCACATGGCTGATCAAGCATATATTATACGAAGGCACATGTATCGCCATAGCGGCAGCGGTGTTGGTTCAACCTGCGACACTTGTGGAAAAACTTACAAGGCACGCGATGCACTTCCCAAATTTGAATTTCCAAATTCCTAACCGAATTTCCCTTATATTAGAATCACTACATAATGCGAATGCACATCAGGATGGTTCACACACCACCAGATGTGATATTCGAGTGCTCAACATGCTGCAAAAAATTCCGAAGAAAAGCGCACCTCAAACGACACCTGCGAACGCATGATCCCGACAGACCTTTCAAGTGTCTGCATTGTGATTACAAGTATGAAATGCAATACTTAAATGAAAATACAATGAATTATTGATGGTCCTACCTTGCAGGGGTTGCGAGCGAGCAGACATTACAAAACATCAGCTGATCCACGAGGAACCGCAACACGCGTGCGAAGTGTGCGGCAAAACCTTCCGTCACCTGAGAAATAAGGAACTTCACGTGAAGAGGTGCTTTTCTTAAAATAGTCTTAAAGCAAAATACATGCCAACTTATACACTAACAATAGACAAATTTCTAGACATAAAGGCCAGCGCGACTACAAATGTGGCGTGTGCGAATACTTTGGGTACACGTTCACCGATATTAGGAAACACATTGAACGCAAACACACTGGTTCAAATACGATTATCTGCGAAAAATGTGGCCAAGCATTTGTATGTGAACAGTCACTGGAAGTATGAATAATTTATTTGGTTTTCATTACTCAGTCCTTGTAAATCTCAATCTGGTTTTAATTCAAATTTTCGGTATCTGAAACTTATTTTTCTGTCCCTGCAGAGAAAAACTTCTATAAGAGAAACTTTGTTACATGTCAACTACTTTTTGCAGCAACAAAGCTGTAGAGAATGTTGAGAAAACTTGAGAAATTATATGAAATTGAATATTTAAACAAATTTGCAATATAATGAAGCAAACCCAGTTTGACTTAAAGGTGAACTGACACGGTTTTGTAAGGTACCCTGAAACTTTAACTACCTGAAGAAAAGTCACAAGGGAAGCAAGTGGTGCAACAAAATATCTGAAAAATAGTAAAAAAAAAGTTATTAGATGTCAAAGTTTGACCGTATTTTTATCGAGACCCTTATAATTGATGATCCCCTATC
>JAQIWR010001818.1:0-12603 GCA_034695945.1 Glomeris hexasticha
CCACAAAAACACCGTCAACATAAATTGACCGGAGGGTGCAAATACGTAAGTCAAACCAGTTTTAGTTACGCTGGGATAGTTAGGTTAGTTTAGATAAGGTTAGGTTAGTTTATGATTTTTAGTTAACAAACGCAACCTAATTATCTGTATATAGGTAACGAAAAGTAGATTATAATATGTATTTCGACCTTCCAAACAATTTAGGTTGACAATGATTTTTTCCGACAAACCATTAGTTTTATCATAATCAGCGTTTTTACGGGAAAATTTTGCACATTGCCTGATTTCTCACATTGCCGGTAACATATGTACTTGTTCAGAACGTGCATTTTCTGAAATGCATGGTCATGTAAGCAAGATGTAAGTGACAGTTGCAGTTGAAATGGTACATACAGTATAGTGCCATGGGAAGAAACAAAAAATGAGCATTCATATTAGTTCTCATATACAGTATTCGCCATAAATAAATTTGTTTTTAAAAATATATTGCCTTACAGGCTATTTTGCAAATCTTGTAGCAGTGCTAAAGAATGACGTAATTTATTGAATCTCCCTATTTACTACTGATCCATATATTTAGTACCAAACAAACATTTAAAGGTGAACTGGCAAAAATATTGCAAATGAAAACAATCTACAGCCTCGAATAAACGCCGCGCTGGGGAGGGGGGGGGGCTATACAACCCACCTCCAAAGTATTCTACCACCCCAAATAAGTTGTGATGCTTTTGAAGCGGCCAACCGATTATTGTATACGTCGGGGGAGTGAAGTCCGTATGACGGATCGGCGGATAAAGTTTTCGTCCATCTGGCGAGTCTCCTCCCTCGCGCTATTCGCACAAGCGGCTCCCTTGATATGTTTAGCGCGGAGCGCGTCAACTTTGTCGGCCGGATGATGATGGGGAACAGAGGGGTGGCTTGCGGATTAACGTCACGTTGGAAAATATCCGAATTACGTCTTTTGTTGCGAGTTTTGACGAGGCTATTGATGATGCAACGAAATATAATTTGAATAAATTTACGAATGAACATAGAAACGCACGAATAATGAAAACGACACGCGAGGATGCAGGAGGAAGAGGTGATTGGGTCCTTGGATTGGTTCGGTCAATATTCATCAGATGCAACGTTGGAGTCTGGCAACAGCCAGCACAATGGCTACTATGACGACACTGGAAGCGACCGCGTAACACACGATCAGCTGTGTGACTGCGAAGACGTAAACAAATTTGTCGCAGTAGTTAACCGTTTCGGGCGGTCTCATGTCGAAAGGTGGAGGGTAGATTCGGAGCACCCAGTAGTTGCCTGCTGCGAACCAGCCAATCAGGAAGATGGTGAGAGCCGCTTCGGTGATTTTCGCCGACTTGGTTGAGGCTATATCGTCGAAAATTCCACTTCCGGCTGCGAAACTATTATTCTCTGTGGCCCTTTCGCAACGTCGAGATCTAGTTTGGCGCCAAAGCAACGAAGAGGTCTTAACCAATCCGAAGCTTCCTCCTACTGCCAGGTACAGTGGGATATGGGGCTCCAATGGACAGTCTTGAAGACGTTGCACACCTGTGAACAACATTCCATTCTAATGAACAGCACTTCCCAGTGGCGCCCTCTCGTATCGGTAATGAGAATCTGAAACCTCAACTAATTTGACCAATGCGCAATTTATTGGAAATAGATTTATTGGCCTGGCAGTAATTAATCCACTTATTGATCACTAGCACAGTAAATCCGCTTAGTAAAACTTGGTGAGTACGTGGGCCTATCACACACACACAAACTCCCGCTAGGTGGCGCTGCTGCGCCGAATATATGTTTCCATACGCCACATCCATCAATGCACATGTATAAATAATTGCAAGTCCTCATACATAGTATTTTATGTGCATTCCAGCTGATAAAATATAAAAGGGATGATTATTGATTCATAGATTTTCGGATTTATTTTTTTTTTAAAAACGTGTGAATTGAAGATGACGTCACATTTAATAAGAACTATACTCGTTTGCAGCTATCTATGCCCATTTCCACCCCATTTGCCATGAGGGTCCTGCTTTGTCCTCACTTCAATTTACTTAATTGCCTACAATTATCTACTTAGGGACACTTAGGGATACAATGGATAATTGTAGCCAATTAAGTTAATTGAAGTGAGGACAATTTAAAGCAGGACCCTCAGGGCAAATGGGGTGGAAATGGGCATAGATAGCTGCAAACGAGTAGGTATACTATTCCATTTACTAATCTATCATGTGAGTCTAAATTAAGTATGTACATTTGTTTGTACGAAGATTTGATGTTCACCCTGTACATTACGTTCCCTTATCTATATTTAGGAATAATAAGAAAGGTATTTTGGGTAATTACCTACGATAACCATGAGAAGGGGTAAGAGTAGGAGGCAGGCCAGGAAGACGGAAACGATTGCTGAAATGGTGAAAATAAAATCCGTTAGAAAGAGCGCCGTAAGAATTCCGCTTCAAAGCACTGCTCGTTATGATCGGCTTTTTGATAATCCCTATACATACGCTGTTATATACAGTATATATGTGTGTTATGTATGGAGTTGATCCCGTAGGAGGACTTATTTTGTACTGTTATACTAGCCTCGGACACTTTCAATAGGGCTTTTTGCAATTTTTCAACCGTTATTGCATTTGTGGACAATCTCCATTGAAAATCTGGAAAATCGCAGTTGCCAATATTGCTTTGCTTTTACAAAAGGCCCCTTATCGTTCACTTACTTTAGAAAAGCATTCAATCAATAAATACACGATAGGCTTACTGTCTTCGTGAGTTTTTCTCAAAAAATGTCTAAATTTATTGGAAAAATTGAGCTGATGTGCATGGGCTACACAGAAACTATTGGAAACGTGTGTATTTTAATGTTCAAACTACATGAAGTAATGGAAATAAAGCATGCTTTAATTTATAAATTTGATTCATTTTTTAACCGTATATATTTACACAACTGGAAGCCTCCGATATGAATATTAAATTGCATCTCTTATTCCTTATATATGGGGAATATTTTCTTTTTTTACCTATTGCAACAGCCAGAAGCGGATGTATTTTGATTCAATATTGAAAATCATTGAAGCATATACTGCATATTTTATACAATTTTTATAGTGTGTGGAATATCAAGGGAAGGTGGGAAAAAATAATGACAGCTATCAAGGCAGCTATATTATATGATGTTGTGCTACTCCTATTCCCGAATCCGCTTTTTTTCCCCAGTATACAAAATACAATGAAATAAATCCACTTATATGTGGAATCCTATATGTGACAGGTAAAATGGATACAATAAACTATTCATTTTTCATATTTAGTGCAGAATGTTCACTTTTGTGGCTATGTAATTTAATTCATCGACATATTGTTTATGTAAGATAAAATCTGGAGTGCTTTTTGACATACCAGCGTCACATAATGACAAAATTAATTTCATTTTGTCATGTTTGTATATTACATATAGGCTAAATGAGGAAAATCTTGTTAACACCAACTCCCGGTTAACACGAACATTATCGATCGCTTAATAAACGTCCATATAATGTGTAAATAAAATTGTAACAAGCATTTATACGTTGAAAAATTGTTTTGTTGCACATTGCCCCATATTGTTGAATCGAAATGCTATATACTGAAGTGAGTGATTTGTATACTATATAATCATCTTTGTCTGATATCGATTTTAACAAGGGTCACACTTGTATTGTACCATTGTGTCTATTTTACCAACCTTCATTCCCACAGGATATTGCAGTGCAATTCATTGTTTTCCAAATCGTTCTTTTTGCATTTTTATTTGTATGCATTCAATTGGAGATGATCCACATCATCGAAGTGCTACTATAACGGGCTTTTGTTCACAACTTCCCAATTTTACATTTAACAACTTTCCATAAATGAAGGACAGAAATCGTTTTGTACCTATAACATATACATGCATAACCTATTGAATTGGATTTCCCAGTGGCGGAAAACCAATTAAAGCTGAAGATTCATAAGCTGAATGGAGTTTGTATATAGCATACCAGTATTGCTGACAATCTGCATGGCTTTCCAAACAAATTTGCAGAGACCATCAGTGTGTTGGGCTGCTTCTACGAGTTGAAAGGTCAAACTTCCATATTCCGTCACGCTTACATTTTGTTGACGTTCGTCTTTTGGCCCTAAGCTGACACTATGCAGCTGCTGTCTATCGGTCGTTGAAACCTGTAAAAAAAGTATAAACGCCACCTCCAAATCAAAAATCCCCCTCGTTCTTCACTCCCCTCAGGAGAAAACTTCTATAACCTCGCCCAAAATTACTCTTACAGAAATTCAAAATTCAGTGCAAACTTCTAGATAAGGATTTTATCGGTCGCCTTTCCATTACATGACGAGAGATTTTTGCCACAAATTATTCTGCTGAATTTATTTTTAATATTCACGCATCACACGTCTTTGCTGTGCATCATGGGAACTGCATTGATCGGCTGGAGAAAATATCGATTCCATCAACGTTACTGTTACTATTGTCCAAAGCGGGAAATCCTAATTTCTATTGTTACTGCCTTCCCAAAACCCTATGTTAAATCAATGGTTAAATCAAGGGTTAAATTACCTCGCAGCACGGAATAAATTTCCATTATATAATGTTCGAAAACAAAACTGTTTGCTAAAGAAAATACTACTTTCTTCGCATATCCCATTTAATACTTCTCAATTTAGCTGATGGATTGCCTGTATAGTATTTGTGCTATGCTTTTATTTTTGTATTGACATAACGAAGGGGAGAACGGCATCGGAAAGAACGGCGCGATTGCGGAGCAGAAATCGCGCAAATGCGGTACGAATTGGCTGTTACGCTTGACGTGTTCTCCCCTCCGGAAAAAGACCTGTTGCCATCGAATCGTTTCTTTTGCTCTTGATGTCTGCAGGGGGGATTTCCAGAACGACAGTCTGAATGGTGTGAACATCTTATTAAAGTTGAAACCTTCCTATCCAGATTTGAAGAAGTGCAGCTTTCCCCGTTTTTCAATTAGAATAGCATCCTTGGGGGTTGTCCGCTTATTACGTGACGGGAATAACAATTCGAGTGAACAACTCGTTCATTTTGTCTTCTCCTTTTTTTTAATTTCCCCTAATTTAAAACTGAAACTCGTTACGCAATCACTGAATACGAACTGTTTCTCTGGCTGGAATGAAAAGTAGACCTCCTGCAGATAATCTGCTTTAGCAATCATGCGATTTTGAATTGTTCGCCCTGAAAATGAAATGATTTGAGCCGCAAAGCATCATATACAGATTGCAATTAAGTTTTTTGATTGTTTTTATATAAGCTTCAGTATAGAGCACGATATATGAATATTGATTTTTGCCCAATCACAGTTGGCCTATTGTAAAGCGCAAATTATTGTTAAAGCTGATATTGCAGAATGGGCTGTTTGATTTTTACGAAAGTATTCAATCTTACTTGTAAGATTCGAGTAAATACAACGGAACGAGGAAACCATTGTATGTTTGTTTTAACCATTATTTTTAAACAATCCATGACCATGGCAATATTGGCAATTATATTTAAACACATGATACATATAGTACCTGTTGTGCATTTTGATATCGATTTTGGCAAGTAATTGGGATAGAACTTTTGAGGTGAAAAAGATATTTCTTGCCGATAATCGATACGGGGTTTATACAGTGGAACGTACCGTGATTGTGGAAGATCGTCGCTGTTCCGAACACGACTTTGCGGGTGCGGGTCCGGATCCGGCAAGGACGGATCCGCAATTTGGATCTCTCCTCGGTGATAGAGGTGGGACGTTGGAATGGCGGACAACAATGGCGTCGGACGAGATTAGAGATGCTTTTCGAACATTTGCGCTGGCGATTGGTGCGAAAGGGACATTTCCGGAAGTTGGAACGAGGCTTGCGGATCTCTGACGACCTTGATATTGACTCGGACCCGAACCGGAAGTGGGAGGCGGTCTCCTCGGACGACGGGTACTGTTCCGATGCAACATCGTTCCTTTCCGAACAAGCATCGACATATTTCATCGATCGATGCTGCAATAATCAATCAATCGATTGATCGCAATATAGGATTCAACTAACTTGCTCTCGTTATGAGCCCCTCCCATACATAGAAAGATGGTGCTTTATATGAACTCAACTTTTAGTTGAGGAACGATTTTTGATGTATAAGAAGATACTAAAAACGCCCACTCAAAGATGGCGTCCGTGTTTTATAGCACTGAAATTGACTTTGATGAAAGTAAAATGGGTTCGCATAAATTTTCATTTCTACCACCTAGCTTCTCCATTTGCGATATAGAGAACAGTCAGCCACTTTACGACGATTCACTGCTTTTATATGAAGGTGGCCATTTTATATTGTTACATTTTGCAGTTAAAAGGGTGCCTGTCAAAACGCCGCCATTTTGAATCCATAAAAATTCATTGCAAAGAACTAAAATTAAGCAAGGAGGCCATTTGCATAATTTATAGCCTGCATCTTTATTTCGATATTTGCAGCATAATTAGCTTTGTAGCTCATTTCAGCGAAACATCACTCTTAATTGGTCTAATTACAGTATAGTGTCAACCGGTGGACATTTGTAGTTTTGACACATCAAGCTCATATTTCGATGAAAATCATTGAAACCGACACATTTTTGTAATGTTACAAATATTTTCAATAGATGGCGCCACTGCATAACACCATGCTATATTTAGAATGGCGTTCATGACAACTGTTGCATTTCCTAAACGTTTCAAATTTCAACTTAGCAATTTGCTTTATAATGTAGAGAATGGGATGAGCAGCAGGTGTTTTACACATTTTCAATAAAACAAAAAACCCCGCTGCATATGTGAATAAATTGCGCAATAATATCGATAAAATCGATAATCGTACAAACCTTGTTCCGGATACAGAAGACCCTTGCTTCCGTTGATCGTCTTTGCCGGCAAATGATGACCACGTATGGGGGCAGATTTGGGCGGAAGCCACGCCCACGCATGTACCTGTTGGCGCATGCGCATTCTATATAAATCATTGTTCTTTTTTCTTTCTTTCTTTCTTTCGAAGCGCAAAAGCATCAAACAAGCTACACACACAGGACTCTTATAATAACGATCGATACTTTAGGCTCTGAATTCTATCATTCATTTCGCTCGCCTGCAGCCATTTTGTTTCACTCCGTTTCCCATTAAAATTTATCAGCCTAAAATGGTGATGATGACGCGTTCAATGATGCATTTTGTGGTTTTTGAGATTGACAAGGTATAGGTATACTGACCGGAAGCTGCATGGATGCATCCTGGGAAAACCAGCTAATTCACACTAATTCATACAGCTTATATCGATATTGATTCAATATATTCCATCTTTGTCGTCTTTTCTTTGCTGCAAAATAATTGAAGTACGGATTAGAAGGATCTAACTAATGAAAATGAGTTCAATCAGGTGCAAAAGTGTTTGACTACTTTATTCATGTTTATTCTGCATCTTAATTTCCCTTCACATTATAATGAAGCCTGCTTACTCAACTAAGAATATTGATTAATGTGCTTAATAAGCTTAATACCTTGCCAAGGGATATTTGAAATTTTCCACATATTCCTAACCAGATTACTATATTTTAAAATCATTTTTCCTGTTTTTCTAAGCAGTTATAAATGTTGCTTAATTTTTACGAACGAAAAAGTATACGAATCGTGCAAAAAATTGCCTTGTTACTTTTGTATTTCATTCCCCCCCTCCCGAGATTGCTTAACTTTTCCAAATGTTTTTTATGATACTGTCATTATTTTTGTGGTAGAATGGTATGTAATTCATGACGTTCTTCCACAATATAGGTTACTTTTGTATTGAATTCTCTATATATTTTCAGTGGACATTTGAATTTTCCGAAACGTTCCATTGGCCACGCCCACGTATGTCTTTTGATTGGCGAGCGTTTTGATTGGCTGCTGGAATGGACGTTCCAAAACGCCGTTACCTACCTGCGGTCTGTTTGATCTCGGTTCGTTGCGCGTTTGCATTATTCTTTGTTACCAAAATGCTTTACATAGGCCTACTTCAAATTCGGAATTTCAATATGACAACGGATCGAAGCAACGTACATATTTTTGTAAAATATTCCGATGACGTCAGCTTGTTATAAGATCCATCCTCGGGGAACGCATAATTCGGCTACCGGCGATTTGCGCTTAATTATTATCATGAATCTGAGATAACAAATATAGCATCATGATATTATAATTGATTACAGGCATAATATGCGGAGTAATTAGGGGAATTAATTTATTCGCCAGATGAAAATGTTGGCGCATTTTAACATGTCATCATTTTAAATTTAAAAAAATACATTTGCATTAATGCAAATGTATTTTTTTTTCACTTCGTTTTAGTAATCCTTAATTGCTGTTGAATAATTTATGGTCATGCAACTCGGAATTAAGACCTATTTTCGTTGACATTTTAATGAATAATTTCACATGTCGACCGACCTGTTTGCTATATCTTGGGCTATATCAACTGTAAATCCTCAGGGACAGATATACACATGAAGGTTTTAAATGTAACCACCAGGTGGCAGCAACAGTGCGTTGATTTTTTCTCAAACGCCTGGGTATTTTTCCAGTTTGAATAAAAAGGAAGGGATCAATACTTGTATACGAAACTCATCTTAATCATAACTGCAACGCAAATTTTTTTGAAATTGTTATTTTTTTAACAATACACTGTGCATTGTAGTTTGTACGTTTGGGTGCAGGTGGCGCTACGAGTCGATTGTCTTTGACGCCGAACTTCAACAGGTAGGAAGTGGCCATGTTTGTTGTTTCGTACCGCACCTTTTTCGTTGCAACCTCGTAAAGAAGAACAAAGATGCCGATATTACAAGCCTGCTGGTCGCCTTGTTGGTGTTATAATAACGTGAAACACGGATCGATTGCAGTCGGCGTTTATACTATAGTAAGTGAATTTGAACGTTTCGAAACGTTCGGGACCCACCCACATCTGGAATTTGGCGTCTCATGTCGATGTTTATATCCGTTTTTAAAATTTTTTATAGGTACTTTCCATCGTTTCAATCGGATACACAGCTTGGGTTATGAATGGAGGACAATCGTCGGATCTCTACTCGCCTTTTTTCGAAACAGACCTCCACAAAAGTGCGTGCCGAATTTTATGAGGGGTCGTTCATGAATTATGTTCTTCATTACTGCTGAATTCGTTTGTTTAGATGCTGTATACGCCTGTGGTCCTACAATAGCATTCCTCTGCATGTTTATCATAACCGCCATTTTACTTCTACGAGGAGTTCGTCATGTGAGTTATCAAGGACTTTAACCAAATTTATTGTGAAGTTAGTATATTTGACATAATTAATTATTTTGGCAATGTAGGAGGTCCGTGGGTTGCTTTTACCCTGGATGTACATGATGGGCTTCGTAATTCTCTTCACTGTGGCCTTTGGGATTTGGTTTGTTGCACGTTATTACATTGATGTAAGGACAGCAATATAAGGTTTTGATGAAATACACGAATTGCATTTCATTACATTCACTTTTCACAGCCGAGGTCCGTCCTTGCAGCAGCTATGTCATGGGTTTTTGCATCGATAAATGTAAGTAATAAGACTACAGCATTTGTTGGCGTAATTTTGATTCTGTAATTCCACTTTATTTCAGATCTACTGCTTTTTGTGCGTATTTTCCCAATACCAGATACTGAAAGAGTACCAGTCAGCTAATATCATGTTGCTATACCCTTGAATAGGGTACATTGATTTTTACAAATTCATTATTTCCATATTTAATAGTGCTCATTCTCATACCTAATTAATATTTTTAAAGATGGGGATGTTTGTCGTTGCATCTAGAAAAGTTTCCAAGCTCTTTTTGACACGGCTGGAGATTGTCAAACCGAATCTCAAGTTTTTTATTCCCCGTATCTCTAATACAGTATTGGTTTATGTTTGTATTTTTATATTGGGTGTATTTTGTACAAAGGTGGTGGCCATTGCAGCGACCGATTATCAACTTTTTATACAGTGCGAAGGAGACATTGAATCTCGTAGACCATTGTGATTAATATCAAAGCTCGAATCTTGTGGATGAACGTAACAGTAGACCAGATTCCGTCCATTTTATACGCATAATGAATAGATAAGCACAACATTTTGCACAGTCACTAGGGATTTTGTAAATAAACATGCGACTGAAACATTACTTATTTACCGTATTGCCCCAAATGTAAAATGGACCGAATTGATGGAATAATGTCCAAGCAAATATTTGTTCATTGGCAACTGATATTTTTTATTAATGAATTAATCAATTCAATTTGGGGCAATATTGTTGATGTAACTGCCGGGAGTTTTTATAAGTTTTATAACTTGAACTCGACCAATATACAATGCTGCCAGTTGTTTCCAGTCACGTAACATTAGGGAGGTTCTGCGCGCAGTATTCCGTGTACGGGAACGGCCACAGCAACGCCTGGTGACGTCACTTAACACTCCATCCTCGCATTCTATGTGTAGCAACACGATGTCAATGTGACGTAAATGGAACGCTCCAGGAGTTGCCACTCATGTTCCAGTACACGGAATACTGCGCACAGAACCTCCCTATTGTATCAAATCGGACACCTTTAATAAATGATTATAAATATATAGTTGTGAGTGAAGCAACTAATGACTAGCACATAGCTATTACCGGTACGCTAATATACGGAATGAGTATTGACGGCAGTATTGCTTGCAAAACACTTTTAACAAATATTTCCCACGATCACTTTTGATTGCATGGATTGATAGTGCCAGATACGACAGCATTAGCACACGTGTAATCTAGGTTTTTTGACAGTGGAATCCAGAAGATTCTTCCTCCCTCCGCGCAGACGCAGATCTTGTACTGCGCACGGCCTTCGTTAAGTCGTAATTCTTGAGCTACCGGCATTCTGTCCATCGCGAGTATTACCCCTTGTCTGCCATCGAGAATCACATTGGCATTCTGTGTACATGAGAACATTATACAGTTCTAAATGTAGACACAAGTGATGCATTACATGAAGAATACGCTACCACACTCTTCAGTACAATATCCTCCTCCGCTACCATAACAATCTCACGGCCAGCCATTCGAAACGCTTCATTTCCTCTAAGATGAATTTGTGACGTAGAGTTGATCGTCATTGATTTATCAGTTGGACTTGTAATCTGTATTACCAATATACATTATAATAGAACCAAATATTGTTTAAATTGCCCGAATGCGTAAAAGCGATTTCTAACCCGAGCAACATGAACTTGGTTAACTTTCAGATTTTTAACCACATCTGGAAGACCAAATTTGTAGTAGTCAGTAGAAAATATATCTTTGCCAGTTCGAGGATTGACAACTTTGAACTGGTCAACTTGTCTCAGTGTAGTACCATCTAAACCCAACTCCATCGTTGTTGGAATCCCATGGCCAACGTTAAGAATTATCTGCAAATATATTGATGATTTTATTTTGGTATTTAAAGTAATTCGTAATGAAATGATGATTTTAATTTACCGGTTGTTCATTGCTTACTATATGCAGATTTTCATTAGAAAACCCGCCAATGTTACCATCTAATGAAATCACGTGATCAAGATGAGATGGAGTTAGAAAACGCAGAAGTCTTCCAGGCGGGAAAAATTCAAAGCTCTCTGTACCATAACCCAATCGCAACACACCTAACAACACGAAGGTGGTCTGAAACAAGGAAAAATTACATTTTCTATTTTGTTATGCGCGATGAATGCATCGATACTCCGCCCCAAATACAGTCGAACGCTAATCGGCATTCAGTACTGCCACAAACGGTGCTGGCGGTAGGCGGGGCTTCGATGCAGTCATTCTAATCCCCGAGAATGCGAATCCAGGGGAATCTCGCAGAATTTTGTACCCACCAGCAGGTTTCCCAGTGCTATCACAAACAGGATGGCAACTATTAGATAGAAGAGGTACTTCCGGTGGCCCCTGATACCGGTTTTTTGAAAACGGAAGTCGGCATCCGTGGGAATATAACCAGGCTTTAGGTCGTAGTTTGCCTGTTTGCTGCTTGCCCTGTGCAACTTCAACAGGTCTGCTTTTTCTTTAGCTGAGAGGCTAGAGCCGAAACCCTATGAAATGACGGCGAAATCTGCATATGTCATGCATCCTACGGTGTATAGGACAACATGCTTTAGGACATGCAGTTGTTTTGGCTCTGCAACGCTAGGAAAATCTTACCTCGCCAGCCGCCATTTCCCTGTGAGTTTGCACTGAATTTTGAATCTTCCCCCTGTGAGTGCTTTTCCCTGCATGGATCAATAATGACGTCACATTCCCCTGCAAACGAATGCAAGTGTTATAATTCATAAAATGTTGGATAGGAAATATAAATTGCGATTAAATGTGATTATTTTGAAATTGTTACGAAGCAGCTGCATGTGCAGTATCCATTAAAAATTTGGTTTTTCATTTGCTGTTCATTCGTGTTGACAATAATAAACCTCTACAGTGATTCTCAACTCAAGGTTGAGGCATTTCGTCATCAAAAACGCCTCATCACACTTGCTGTAGAACAGGCGC
>JAQIWR010001819.1:0-12601 GCA_034695945.1 Glomeris hexasticha
ATTACGTGTTTGTTTCAATTTGTAATCGATTTCGGCTTGCACTAGCGTTATAAGGGACACAATAACAACTTATAAACGGATTATCAGGATACCTTACAAAACCGTGTCAGTTTACCTTTAATTCAAAAACACTTAAGTGTCGTAAACACTAACCTCAAAATGAAATGATGTGATCACTGTCTAGATTATTATTGCACTATGGATTCAAATATTTGCCTTCACTGCACAAACGAATTGAAGGATTCAAACTTTATGTAATTCTAATTTAAATTGCATAATTTAACAAATATTTCTAACTGTAACACCACATTATAAATTTGACTTGTCCACAACAACACAGATCAATATTAGAGAATTTATATTCCAACACCAATATATAACACACAGTTAACTTACTATTCAAGAAAAGGCAGCCATTGACGCGCCACACTAACATCAGCGCAACAATATAGTTTAAGGTTCCTTTAACAACCAGAACTTTTTGTACCTATCGCACAACTCTAATATGGTATATCTATTAAGTTAGTTAATATTTAATATTGCATGCAGCATAAGGCAAAATATCTTTAACAGCTTCGAAAGTTAAATGTTATTATCCCGACAGAACTGTGCGTTTGGCATCTAATTTGGCGACAAAGTTAAATAGAACAACGATTCTTTAAAGTGATGCAACAATGTCCACAACAGTGATATATAATATAGAACATGTCAAAAAAAGGGGGAAAAATGAGACTCTACTTATAGAATGAGAGAGAGAGAGAGAGATATAGAGAAAACAGCTGACTGGATTTACTTCCAAATTTGTTGGCAGTAAGAGGAAGAACAAACCGTTATTTGGCAGGTTCTTCCTGGATGGCCGGCTCGTGCGGCGGAGGTAGTTTTTCCCAAGATGGTTTCACGTTCCAGATGTGGCGCGCGTACTCGCAAATGGTACGGTCGCTGGAAAACTTGCCCGATGCCGCCACGTTCTTGATGGCCATTCTGGTCCATTCGGCAGGTTTCTTGTCGGCAAATAAAAATCGATGAATCATTAATCGTATTATGACTTTCAAATCAAGACTTACAGGGTGTCTACTGAAAACCTCCGACAAATTTTCATGACTTTCTCAGGATTTCTATGACCATTTTTGCAAAAAATTCATGACCTTAAAAACGACATTGATTAGTATTTGCAAGGTACAATGATTCACCTAACAAATTTCAGTTAATATTTATTATTAAAATTATTCTGTATTTCACTGATTTCACACAAAATCAGTAATGAAATCACATTTTTTGCTATTCTGTCAGACTTAATTTGTAAATTTTACATAACTGCCTATATGACTTTCATCAATATTCCTGTCATCAACAGACTATGTAACACAAAAAATACATTTTCACTGTCCTAAAACATGAAATTTTAACAAAAATTCATGACTTTTCAGGAGGGTTTTCGAGAAATCATGACTTTTTCAGGATTTTCAGGAATTTCATGACAGTAGACACCCTGTAGTATTTGAGCATATTTTATGTACCGTGTACACTTGGCTGACTCTGTCCTGGCACTGGATGTAAGCGTCGTAATCAGCCAGGAGGAAAAACCTAAATGAAATCACGGACAGTGGAACCTCTTTAAACTAATAACCTGATGACCGGGTGTTGTGTATTAGTTAATAGTTTAGAGAGACAAGTTACAAAAGGGATAACCGTTTCGGGACCAGCGTTCGATATCAGTTAACAAAGGATATTAGTTTACAGGGCATTTGTTTAGGGAGGTTAATTAATTCTACTTGACCTGAAATCCAATTCTCATGGCAGAATACCAATTTACCTGTCATGGTTCAGAAGGACATTGGCAACATCTTTAAACAGATCCGGATTACTTGGGCTGAAGAACCCATTCTGGATCTGATCAATGCACTGTTTCAACTCGGCATTGTTGTTGTAATAACTCCACGCGTCGTACCTACAAAAATCACATCGCAGAGAAAATGATCAACTATAGTTCATGACAGACATTCAGATAGATACGAACCCTTTGCTTTTCAACGCTTCCACTTCATCCACAGTCATTCCAAAAATGAACATATTTTCTGTGCCGGCTTCCTCCAGCATTTCCACATTGGCACCGTCAAGCGTGCCAATGGTTAGGGCTCCGTTCAACTAATAAATAAAAACCATTCCCAGCTATAAAACACTAGTAAACCATTTCACGAAAGCTGTCCACCATGTACCATGAATTTCATATTGCCCGTTCCAGATGCTTCGGTGCCCGCAGTGGAAATCTGCTCGCTCAGATCCGCAGCGGGAATGATCTTTTCGGCCAAAGTAACGCGGTAGTTCTCCAAGAAAACCACTTTCAGTTTGTCGCCAACTATCGGGTCATTGTTGACCACTCTTCCGACGGAGCAGATCAGACGTATTATTTTCTTGGCCATGTGGTAGCCTGGCGCGGCCTTTCAATACAAATTACGTATTTTATTACGTTGGCTGCACGGTATAAAATCCATTCAAATCTTACTTTGCCACCAATCATTATGGTTCTCGGAACAAATGGTGCTTTTGGGTTCTTCTTTATGCGGTTGTACAACGTGATGATGTGAAGACAGTTGAGTAACTGCCTTTTGTACTCGTGAATACGCTTCACTTGGATATCAAACATCGAGGCTGGATTAATGGTGATTCCATAATCCTTCTTAATCAACAGTGCTAATTTCAGCTTGTTTTCCTATTTGGTATCATTACATAAATATTTCAACAGGTGACATATGACTTCATCCAATGTGCAAAATAGTAACACTAATACCTGCTTCACATTCTGGAAAGCTCTGACAAAACCCGGGTCTAAGGCTGATACTTCCAATCCTCGCAGTTGCTCCAAATGTACTGTCCAATCTTCACCAATTTTCTAAGGAAACACCCACAGTTAATTAATTTTACTGCAAGAGCAAACATTGAAACATTACGTTGAAGTACCTCGGAGATTGCATCGGAGAGTCCAGGATTGCACAAAAGTAACCAGCGGCGAGGAGTAATGCCATTGGTCTTGTTTTGGAATTTTTCAGGAGTTAATTCGTAGAAGTCTTTAAATCTGAAAATATGAAATCAAATAATTTTAAAATACTAATTTACAGTATATACAATATTTAAAATCCTGTTATAAATTTACAAAACTGCACAATGACAACTAATTAAATCTGTAACACGGAAGCATCATGCACGAACATATCATGAACACTTAGCGGTATAAAACCGGCACTACTTCAAACATAAATTAACACATGAATGAAGCACGTGCTTGGCAACATGTTGAATGTTTCACCTTCATGTAAATACACATCCTATTTGCATGTTGAAAACCCTCTACGCTAACATCTCCGTTCACTATAACAGACGATAGACGTGACAATGCAGAATACTTTAACGTGGTAAATTGGCATAGGTTAACAAACTGAATAGGTTTTTACGAATATATTCATAACCAATGTTATTTGCTCGCTCCATCATTTGTAATCGTACGCAAACCCGTGTTGCTAATTAGCACCTATCAGAGAAACTACTTCGTACTTATTCGCGATGCCATTTTCCATAACTACCACAAATTCAACAAGAAAAAAGCTTTCACATCCAAACACAAACTAATACAGGAAAATTCCAAGTAACCCTGAACACCTACATGTCATTCTTGATGATTTCCGAGTGAATTGCCGCAACTCCGTTCACCGCGTGCGAACCCACTATAGATAGGTAAGCCATGTTGACTCTTTTCTCCCCTTCCTCTTCTATAAGAGACATTCTTCGCAGTCGGTCTCCATCTCCAGGCCACTTCTTGGAGACTTCCTATCAAATTAAACAATCGCAATCAAACTCAAATTGCTCAATTATATAAAATGAGCGCAACACGTTACTTTAAGGAAATGGAAGTTGATGTCATAAATGATCTGTAGATGTCTGGGCAAGATGTGCTGCAACATGGTACACGTCCATCTTTCAAGTGCTTCCGGTAATATCGTGTGGTTCGTGTACGCGCAAGTCTTCACGGTCACTTCCCAAGCCTAACCGCGTCAAACAAACGAATTAGTTACGAATAACGTACAACATATTCAAACCGTTTATCACCTTTTCCCATGGCAATCCCTCAATATCAACCAGAATCCTTATCAGTTCCGGTATGGCCAATGAGGGATGAGTATCGTTCAGTTGAATGGCCACTTTGTCGGGGAAAGTGTCGAACGAGGTGCGCACGGGGTCCCTGCACCCGAACTTTGAAGACTTGAATCTTCGTATTATGTCTTGCAGAGTAGCGGCAACCATAAAGTATTCCTGTTTCAATCTCAACTCCTTGCCTTCGAAAAACTGAAACGAAAATAACCCGGTAATTAAGTAACACATTGCAACTTTAACGTATCGTATGTACTTACGTTGTCGTTGGGGTAAAGCACGCGAGAGATATTTTCAGCGTAATTTCTATCCAAAACAGCTTGGATGTAATCCCCATCATTGACTATACAATTAATTATAATTGAGATTAGCATTTTAATAGAGAAAGTGCGTAAAAACCTACTGTATTAAAAAAAATAACATACAGAACTGCAGGTTGAAACTGTTGGTTGATTTGGCTGACCAAAGCCGCATCGTGTTCACCACATTGTTCTTGTAGCCAGGTACAGGGCTATCGTACGGCATTGCGAACACAATCTGTATTGCAATTACATCAATTATGAATAAGGAATGGAAAAGATTGGAGCATGTACAATCCCACTCGTGCTCATGGTAATGTAAAAGGGAAATTAATGGAAAACAATGTCAGGGTTTTCACACACAGGAACGATTGCAAGCAGAAATGAGGCAATTGGAAATTATACAACTGTTTCTACAGGAATTAGTCAAACTGTTTCATGTGGCTTATTACTGTGACAAAGCACTCTACAATTACCAATAATATGCTTCCTACAAAATGCAAAAAGGAAATAATAATTCACCACTTCCTGCTGGCAATTTTTACCTGTGTGTCCACCCACTTGCACCCCTGATCATTATTTTCCAGCCGGCCGTAAAAGTTGACCGGCAGAAGAAACTCGGGTCTGGGAATATCCCACGCGTTCCCGTGCCGCAGCCAATCGTCCGGCTCCTCGATCTGGAGGCCGGTACGGTACCAAGGGGCAGTGGGACGTTTACAAGTGTAGAAAGGAATAGGAAGAGGGAGAGAGAAAGAGAAAGAAAGGAGAAAGAGCTGTAGTGAAAACACAAGTTGGAAGCAAGTACCTGGGTGTCCAACCACTTCGATCCTTTCTCCGTGGTCTCAACGCGCCCGTAAAAATTGACCGGCAGCATGTACTCGGGCCTTGCTTTTTCCCAAGCATTGCCAAATCGAAGCCATTCATCCGGTTCCTCTATCTTAACACAGAAACACCCCACGTTAAAACTACAGTACAACCATATTTCATAATCGTGCCATTATTGATGAAGTCACCTGAAATGCGAAACTACAACTAATTCAATGGCAGTTACAATTTCAAAGGCATTAAACAACCACATTCACAATAAATAATGCACTTCAACACTCGCAAAAACACCCAGGGATCGAAGAAGTTACTCCCGCAATGATGCGAAGATACGCAACTTCTAATTGTATAAGAACGGTAGAAATTAAGTGTAATTAAACCACTTATTTCATACATTTCAGTATCATTCTGCTCTCTTTTACAGCAAAAGTAAAAACCTAATTTCTCACGAGTGTTGCGTAAATTAACATGGAAAACTAAATCATAAATAAGGCTGTCTGTGTAAGATATTTTAATTAGCAAAACATGATTTCAGAGGTAATGAGCCTGCATAACATTCAAACTCAACACTCCAAGAATTTCCAAATTGTTCCACCCACGCGGTATTGACATCCCACTTTTTCTAATCGCATCTTTTGCTCTAAATGGCAATTTATCTATTGATAAATTGGCTGCAATGTGACGACACAGACTGGATGTCTATACTACAGTATAGTATAATTGGATATTCACATATCACAGTAAATACCACATCATATTGGTTCCTTTCAGCGGCAACATCCACCTATTTCACAGGGCTGTAATTAATGGCTATTTCGTGTATTTGTATGCATTCAAAATATGACTTGTACATCAAAATGAATGGAACTTGTAAAACCTTGAAGAATAAACCAAATAACAAAGTTACCTGTTCCCCGTGCCGGATACGCTGGGCAAAGATGCCGTACTCGTAACGGATGCCGTATCCGTACGCCGCCATTCCTAAAGTGGCCATCGAATCGAGAAAACATGCTGCCAATCTACCCAGTCCACCGTTACCCAATCCAGCATCTTCTTCCAGATCTTCCAGCTCCTCAATGTCCAGACCGAGCTGCCAAAAAAAATAACTCATTATATTATAAATCTCCCATATTGCAGTTTTCATAATATACCTGGTACATGGCTTCATCGCAAGCATTCTGGATTCCCAGGTTGATCATTGTGTTGCACAAAGACCTACCCATGTAGTACTCCAATGACAAGTAGTAAACTCTCTGAAAATAGATAAGAGCAGTCTGTAAATTCAAGTGTCACTATATATATAAATACCTGATGTATTCTGAATAAAAAAAAAAGTTTTAAAAATATAACTTTGTAAAAGCAGTTGCGGTTACCGGAAATGATTTTTATTACAACCTCGATAATAAAACACAAACTTTTATTTGAGTCTTAAATTAACCATTTTTTTCTTGGTGTGGAGGAAAAATTAACCAAACCTTGAAGATGGTGCACAATCAATGCCAAATGTATTTTGGGAACATTGGTATAGTGGAATAAAACTGTTAAAATATGTTGGAAATATCTTGTATACAAATTTTATAATTTTTAATTCATATATTTAACCAAGATTTAATTAACCTACATCGATCTAGAACAAAACAAATTGATTACAGCAGAGATCAAAGTAGCACTTGTCCCAAATATCAAACGTGACTTAGGGCTGTTCTTACCTATACAATTAGCCCACATAAATAAGATATTATACAGAGAAAACTTTATTTACACATCTGGTTATCTGGAAACATGCAACTTTAATAAACTGCATGTCCTACATTCAGAAGACAATACAAAATATTAAAATACACAGGTAAAAATGCGTTAACTAATCAGTTTAACATCCTCAAGATGTAGTTATAAATTTAAAATTAATTACACACCTGATTTTGAAATGCCCTTCAAATTCTCCGTTTTTTCGTTGTTGCGCAACCTCTTAAAAATTACGCAATTTTCCAAAGTCCGTTTTATGTAATAAAATTACTAAAAATCCATAATTGGGTCTTGAACTGTCTTAACATCATACATATAAAATGGCATCAAGATGCAATTAAATTGACAGGCATCTTGTATTTTACCTGCCGCAGATTATTATTTTTTATCATTTTATCCCAAACTCTGCGGATGTACCTTACTAGCGATACTAGCGCCACCATAGCGGCATTTCCGATAAGCTCGTCGTAGACAGGACAGACATTCCGATATAAGCAAATTTATTGGATGTAATTGACTGGACATTGGACCGAGCATTTCTTACGATTAAAATGAGCACAAAAATAGAAAGAGAAATGATACCTTTGGGTCTTTTTCATAGTAATGTTGCTGGGTACGGATCCATCTGCTGACTAAATGGTCCTTGACAGTGTGTGCCAATGCAAAATAATAATCTCTAGGGGTGGCCACGTTACGGTCCTTTACCAGGGTGTAGTGGACATGTCTGTTGAAAGTTTTTTTCACGTTGGCCACATTTTCAACCTGGGCGATTCCTCGAACGCTGATCTGCTTGCGTTTTTCCGAATCGGTTTGCGGAGCAGAAGACATTTTTCTTTTCCAGCGTCCGTTTCAAAGTTCCAACTCAATTTCCGTCTATTTCCAAGCTTCGAAACCGAATAAAATTGGCAGCAGTGCGGAAAACAACCGATGGATTCCCTTGCGAGCCAGCCAAGACCTTCAAAGAAGGTCGCGCATGCTCATTCGCCGTCAACCGGTTCGGATTGGTGACGTCACCGACAGCAGCGATTAATTTTGTAAACGGGTTATGAAAACGACACGCTGCTGTGCTGCCATCTGGCGACTAAATACAGAACCAATTAGTTTTCTTCATTTTCTACCAATGCCTAAATACAGCTGCTTGTAGAACGAACTAGAACGAACTAGAGAGCCTTTATAGAACGAACTAAAGGCTCTCTAGAACGAACGTAGCTGTTGCGCCCCCTGTTGGAGGGTTCGGAAATAATTGTCCTGCACCAAGTAAATTACTGTCCATTGGACTAGCATTGGACCAGTGGGATATTTCGATTTCATTGGGATTATTGTGTATGTGCCCTTTTGCTTCTATTGGGACCATTAAACCCTTCGATTGCATTGGGACCTTACGATTCCATTGGGCACTTTTGATTCTATTGGGACCATTGGGCCCTTTCAATTCCATTCGGACCATTGGGCCCTTTCGATTCCATTGGGACCATTGGGCACTTTTTATTCCATTGGGACCATTGGGCCCTTTCGATTCCATTGGGAACATTGGGCCCTTTTGATTCCATTGGGACCATTGGGTCCTTTCGATTCCATTTGATCCCTTTAATTGGATTCCAGCTACTAGTAGGACCATACTATATCCTTGAGGTCTGATTAGTAAAACATTCGGCCCTTTGCATTCAATTTTAAAAACTACGTGCTTTCAATCTGTTGGGGCCATTGGGCCCTTTCATTTACATTAGGGCCACATTGTTGACATTTTCTGTGCGTTTTCAATGTAGGTGCATGACGAATGGTGCATGACAATTTTTTCCACTGAACGCTACAAGGTGGCGCTGTGTGTCTCCCGAAGCCTTCATTGTACAACCCTAACGTCGCAGTACAGCCACCCATAACAGCAAAAGACAAATCTTTGCCACTAGATGGCTCTTATTCGCTGCATGACTATTTTTCTGTCACATGTTGATCATCTCCTTTGAAAGGTGTTATTTTGGTGTCCGCTACTGTGATGGGTGCTGTATATCTTTTGAGCACTTTGCAAGGCAACTAAGTTCTGTAATTTGTTAGTAGATGTTAGTTAGTAGTGAAGTAAAGTAAATGTTTGGCA
Organism: Glomeris hexasticha; assembly: GCA_034695945.1. Lineage (NCBI taxonomy): Eukaryota > Metazoa > Arthropoda > Diplopoda > Glomerida > Glomeridae > Glomeris > Glomeris hexasticha. The sequence continues at coordinate 9,106 of JAQIWR010001819.1, forward strand.
GCGAGCGAGCAGATCTCGTTATCCGGCCTTACTACAAATCAAGTACAAATGAACTTCTGCAACGTAATGGAGCTCTTGTACCTCTGTTTACGAAATTATCATTCAAAATTCGCAAGCAATTTTTTTTAACGAAGATCGACTTACGGAATGCTTATAATTTGAAAAGGAACTGACAAGGGGACAAATACCCCACTGCTTTTAAGACTGCATGGTGATTATTTGAGTTATTTATTGGTCATGCCATTTAGATCTTCAAATGCTCCTACAGTATTTATAGGTTTAATGAAGTATACATTCTTTGAAATTCATGGCTGTTTTGCAGTAAACTATATTGATGACAACTGAGTGTTTTCGGAGGATAAAGCAAGCTACATCAAGCATCTGCGAGCAGTATGTAAAGACTGCGACAGGAGCCACCTTTTGGCAAAAATAGAGAAATGCAAATCAAACGAGAAAGTGTTCAATGTTTGGTATTCAGGATCTCACCAACGGGTACTGAGACTGCCAAAGACAAGATACAAGCTTGCAGCTTGGCCAAAGCCAGCGACAAGAAAATTAGTTCAGCAATGAATAGGGTTGACAAATTACCTAGGAGAATTTATCCATCAGTATTCACATACAGTAAAACTTCTTATCGACCTCAATTCACTCAAGGGGCAGGATTCAGGGAGCCAAGGAAGTGTTACATCATGCCCATAAACAAGTTTCTTTTGTCGTGGAACCAGACTAGTCAAATTTTGCTGTGGTAGCAGTTTTTCTGCAAGAGAAAGATAATAAACTACACAAAATGGCTTATCACGCTCGAAAGTTCCTTCCCGCATAATGGAATTACTTTATCTTTGGTACTTCTAACTGGCGATCATAGACGTCCTCCAAGCATAGTGTCATTATTTGATGGGAGCCTGCTACTAAGTCGCCATTATCTCTAACCTTCAAATTCTGAAATTCTTCAAGCCGCGCAGGCAGCTTTTTGAATGCTAAATCCGTTGGACTTCAATGCTAGTGGAATACAGTATCATTATATCCCGCTGTGCAAGTACTAAGAACTGCTAGGAAAATTCTTTAAGTAGACATTCTGATTTCAACCCAACCCCTGAAGAAAGTCAGTCCATGATCTTGCATTCTGAGAAAAAAATTGTAATAAATTTAGAAACTGTTTTTATAGATCAAGGGCCATGCCAACGAGTGAAGTCAATTGAAGAGCGCCTCAAAGTATTCCACGAGAAACATGATTCACCTGTTTTCGGACACCGCAGGGTCAAGCGTACTCTGGATAAAGTAAAACAGGGGTACTGGTGGCCTTAACCAGAACCCCACAGGCCAATGGATATCATTGTGAAGCTCCCTGAATTGAACAGCTTTGATGTTATATTAGTTATAGTGGTTCGTTTCAGCATGTTGGTTCATTTAGTTCATTGTCCTGAAACAATCTCTTCTTGCCAACTCGCGTACCTTTTCATCAACCATGTTTTCCGACATCATGGTTTGATAGAAGAGATCATCTCAGGCAGAGGTTCGAAATTTATCACCGGTTTGTTGAAGATGACCTTAAAATGTTTGGGGATATAATGTAATTTTCAGAATTGTGTATGGTGATTTTTACGCATTAATCAACAGAGAGGATTTTAAAGGGCCCCGCAAACTTTAGGTTAAGCTTCTGTAACAAGGATAGTTATAGGGTATTCTCCATTTAACTAAAACTCCTACTTGGGGACAAAAGGGTTTTCGTTTTTGTTCAAAAATTGCTTGTTTTGCTAATTTGAACTTCTCCATTATTTCGGTAGCATTTTCGTGATTTCATTCATGTTATTGACTGTACCCCCATTGGTCTTTCCAAAAATCGAGATGAAAGGGGAGTAACTCGCAGTGGAGTGATTTGTGTTGTTGTAGTGGTCCGCAATGGATGCTAGAAGGGTATTTCACTTCCGTCTTGGTTGATCTGCTAATGCCATAGACAGTTTCTTGACCAATGTTCCATTTGCCCTTTCATTTGTCCCATTGCATACTGGATGGTAGGCGGTTGTGTATAGATGCTTGAACTGGTTTTGTTGTAGGAACTGTTCAAAGGTGGTAGCAGTACAATGTGTACCATTGTCTGTCAGTCATTTTTTCGGGATCCTATATTCACTTATAAGTCATAGCAGAAAGCGGCGAGACGCTTTTGCTGTATTTGACACAATTGCCTTTGCCCAAACATATTGGGAGTGACGGTCGATGGCAACTAGGATGTACTTGGCTTCAGCATTATAGGCAGCATCTCCAACAACGATGATATCGGTAGCCAACAATTCCAATGGTGCTTCAGGCGATGGCAATGGCAATGGCTGAAGTAGTCCACTTTTACAAACATACATTGACTTGAAAAGTTAGACATATAGGGGTGAGTAAAATGAAAACCCGAACACCCTCGCGACAAAGTGACAATGGAGTTTGTGTTATTCAAAAGTAATTGCCACATTTAGTGTAAATACATTTATCCCACTGGGAGACAAGACGATCAATTCCAGTCTTGAAGAAAGAGGTAGGTTGCTGACAGATCCACAATGTCACCCACTCTTGCACTTCCTCTTCTGTATGAACCTTTTTCTAAGAATATCTTTCTTTAGGTCACCAAAAATGTGGAAGTCACAAGGGGACAGATCTGGGCTGAATGGTGGATGCTCAATGTGTGTTGGGTGGTTTCACAACCATCCCAACTGGTGATATGGAGGCTAGTGGCCCCTAGGAACCAGGGTGAAAGCTAGTGGTGCACTTTCGTGAACTCGAGTGGCTGGAGACTTTGGAAGTGTCCAGTGTCCTGTGCAGGCTGTGTGTCAAATACCATACCTTCGTTACCTTTCTCTATTGTAAGACATGAGCATATTTCTGAAGGGTTGTTGTTTGTCTTTGTTGAATAATTCCAAGCACAAAATATTGTCCCATCCGGCAGATAAATCCTAGACAATCAATATTTTCTTGATGCTATGGCTGCTATACAGAGAGGATTTAGTGTTAAGTTTGCTGGACAATGATGTATGTTGATGTTACAGTGAAAAACCCTTATAGATACAGTAGCACCCAAAAAATCCGGACAGACATGAAAATTTCGTAAATGTTGCTATAACTTTAAGCAAGAAGGTTATTTCTATGAAATCTTATTGATGTAATGTAGCCCTGTATCTGCCCTACAATTCAGTAGGAATACATGCATCCATGAGCTTTCCAGGAAATGTTGTTGGGTTTTCAAGGAGCAGGGTCCAAATATTGGAGTCCAAAAAAATCCGGACAGAGCCAGTTTAATTGCAATTACAGCACTGGTTTTGCATATTTTCATCTGCCTGCCTATGAAATACTTTCGAAAGCTTCAATCATGAAGCACTTCAGTGTGGAAGTAAAACAGATGATGGTAAATGAGTTGAATTCAGGGAAAACCATTCGTGAAGTGGCCTCACAATTCGGAGCTGCCAAATCAACTGTTGCAGAGATTCATAAGCGTTTCAAAAACACAAAAACCGTT
>JAQIWR010001820.1:0-12600 GCA_034695945.1 Glomeris hexasticha
ACGCAGTACTTGCTGTGGTGCTTTGCAAATAAATTTGTCAAAAATCTGATACGCATTTAAAACGCCGGTTTCAACATGCCACTTACTACAGCACAAATGTGCTGCACCTTTCTAATTCGCATCACCCCTGTAAGTTGACAGGTTTGCGAGATAGCAATTGTAAACACGTGAAGGTCACGTTCAATGTCACCGAAAGTGCAATTTTTGGATAGCCCAAACCTGCTTTTCTATATGCTCCCCTATACACAATTCAGGTCATTCACGCTGTTAAATAGATATTTACAAATTGACCAGACTTTTCATCCACTCGGTATGTGATTTCAACAATATAGAATTGAAAATTATATCCGCTAACAATTGCTTTTGTCTTTACATTTTAGCACCAACAGCTGACTGTGAGCATTAAGTATGTTCTGAGAAAGAGATGGTGAGTGCGGCGAAAGGCAACCTTTCTGAAAATCAAAATAGTTTGAATTCCATTAAAATTACAAAAGGTTTTTCAGTGTTAGGCTATACATTGAAAGCACTGATCTTTAATTGAATAGATCTGAACAATGGATCAATCGAATTCATCAAATTATTTCATTGGTGAGGTATTCGGAGATTCATTCTTCAGTTCAGTTGCACAATGCCTAGGGCAGGTTAGGGAGGGGGAATTTAGTGAGAAAATTTTGAGACAAGAATGCAAAAGATACGCAGAGGAGTGTGCTGCATTGCAAAATGCTATTGGGGGAAGGAGAATAAATAATTACATAAAGGAAGTAGAAAAATGTGCCGATGAATCACAAAGTCCAATAAAAGGTCGACCAGAAATAGAAGGGCAAATAATAAGCAACTTTTTCAATGTTCGGATCAACGTGATTGAAAAAAGTTACTTTGACAACACCCATTTGGAGCTATCAAGTAAACAGATGAATTTTGAATATCCTCAAAACATATATATTGTTAAAAGAGGAGACACAAGTTTCAAACCCATTCTTAAAAACCTCTCTTCCAGCATTCGTGGGAATGATAGCGCTGAAATGAAAGCTGATTATAATGATGGCAAGAGTCCAGTTCACATTGCCACATTAGCTAATAAACTAAGAGATGTAATAGAGTTAACCAAAAGTGTAACACATTCAAAAGAAGTTGACAATTTAGGAAGAACCGCATTGCATTTAGCTGCCAGCAAAGGTCGACTATTTATTACAAAAATCTTACTTGACAACGGATATAATGCAGATATATCTGATGTGTTTGGCAAAACCCCATTGCATTATGCTACAAAGATCGGGCATAGAGATATTGTTAAACATTTATTAAACTACACTGCTGACATTGACATCGGTGATACTGTTTTTGCAAAACCGCTTCACATCGACATGGAGATCGGTAACAATCTATTCAGAGATGAATACTTAAGGTCATCACTTGTTAAGTTTGTAAATCAAAAGGATTTTGAAGGTAAAACTGCCTTAAATTATGCGACAGAAAACAATTATTGGGATATTGCCTGCACGTTAATTTCACATGGTGCAAATATTATTCCCGGGAGTGAAGACAACCAAAACATTTTCGTATATGTTTTTGGAAGACTTTATATGACAGATTACATTCATATCTGTGGGCTGATATTACTTAATAATCATGATGCTGTTGTATTCGTTAACGGAAATCGGGAACGAAATAATATATTACGCATATTCACAGAGTTAGGGCACATGAGGGTAATACACGCAATATTAGGAAACGTGACAAGCTCTGACTTTCTTACAATATTGAAATATTTCAACAGCAATCTCAACTACAGAGCCAAATGTTCCGAAGAGGATAACATGAAAGTTGCAAAGTACTTGCTTGGGAAATATGATGACGATTATTTTATAAGGATATTAGGGGACAGAGCGGCAAAAAATGGTTATTTGGAAACCTTGAAATATACTCTAAAATACCTTCTCAAATCGGAGCAAAAGTATAATCTCCGTGATTACATGTTGGGGGCAGTTGAGCAGGGTCAACAACATATTTTGATGTATTTACTAGAGAATTACCCACATCACATTACCGCTGACGAACTTAACACTGCACTGTTCACAGCAGTAAAACGCAATATATCGGGAATAGTCAAATATTTGGTAGAGAATGGTGCAAATGTGAACACTCGATGCGAAGGCAAGACACTTATGCAATACGCTGCCAGTAAAAATTCCACCAATGTAATGTCGTATTTAGGAAAAATTGGTGTCGGCAGCACCATTCCAGAACACCCAATTGAGGACTATGTTGAAATGTGCTTAACATTTTACAAGTATGAAATAATGCAAAATGATGTGATGACACGATTGGCTGATATTTCTGAATTATATCCAAATGTGGCTGGATTAACTGATTACATAAAAGTGGGTGATATTATTCTGTATCAAATCCAAAATAATGCTAATTTCACAAATGAAAATGGGGCAACTCTTTTACATATCCCAGCATCTTGTCGAATGATATGGCTTACAAATTACCTCATCGAACATGGTGCTGATGTTAATGCTAAAGATAGCAAAGGTAAAACACCACTTCACAAGGCTGCGAAAGATGGACCTCAAGGAACCCATGGGAATATAATTATTAATGTATTAAATAATGGTGCGATATATGATGAAAAAGATAAAAACAGAAAAACCGTTTCAGATTATTTTAGTAAATCACAAACTAGCAATGATAGTGCTTTTTACTTGATATATTTAATAGATACACTCTTTGAAACCTCCACTGAAAACTTCGAAGGTATTATGAACAGAAAAACACAACATTCTTCTGAAATAAGTGCCATTTATGGTGCAAAATATTCCAATGGTAATACACTATTGCATATATTTGCAGACAGTGGCAACATTCAAATGGTTAAGACATTTATAAAAAATGGTTGCCCTTTTAATTCCCGCAACAACGAAAATTTTACACCAAAGGAACTGGCTAACAAAAACAATCACAGACATGTAGTTGAATTAATAGAATCAATTGAGAATGTGTTTACCGCAATAGAAGATAGTGAGAAACTTCAAATAACTCCTAGAATTTGTGAAGAGTTCATAAGTGCAAGAGATGAAGATGGTAAAACGATGTTACACTGGGCCGCTGGAAATGGAAATGTTCATATTACAGAGTTATTATTTAATGGAATTGCCATCGATGAACAAGATAAGCGCGGCTGGACACCATTACATTTCGCTGCTCAAAATGATAAAGTTGCAATAGTAAAATTATTATTATACCATTGCTGCAAATTCAATCTAAAAAACAGCGATAGAAAGTCACCGCTTCAGGTTGCAACAGGAAAGTCATTAAACTTTCTTGAACAAGTACATGAATTGTTTAATGCTGTCCAAACTGCAAGCCCTGAAAACGCAAAAAAGTGTTTGAAATCGATGCACAGTAATAATTACGAAGCTTTTGTTGCAGCCATAAACTGTACAGACAGTTACGGAAACGAACTTTTGTCTTATGTAGTTGCAACAAATGACTTAGAACTAGTTCTACTTTTATTACAAAATGGAGCCGTTTATAATAATTCCAGACGCATTTGTAGGTGGTATTGCGGCAGAGAAATTGGCACTTTGCTAATCTTCATTCGTCAACTTTTGAAATGGGAAAGTCCACTCATTTATAGTCTCAAAACAATTGAAAATTGTCCAACTAAATTACTGATGATTCGAAAGTGTCGTGATAGACATGGGAATACCATACTGCATAAAGCAGTTAAATACCCTACTAATTATTGCCGATTAAAATTCCTCATAAAAAATGGTGCCGACATTAATGCAGTCAACAATAAAGGTCAAACTGTACTTGACGTGGCAATTGAGAAAATGAAGTTGGATTTACTTAAATTTCTTCTGAAAAATAATGTGAACGCCAATAAAGTGGCTCCTAATAATAAACAAAGATTAGTAGACCTAGCAACTGCTTGGGAAAGACAAGACATTGTCGACCTATTTCATTCACTGGAAACAGTTTAAAATACTAGTACCTTTTAATGTTAGTTCATTTCGCAAATTGTGATTTTAAAATGTTAAATTAGTCAGCAATTAATACAACCATTGAAGCTAGTTCAATTGCCGATAACATATGGCATCATCAATAGTCAACTCGGCGGGACTGTTAAAGGCTAATGTGCTTATAAAATTCATTTATATTTGTTGTATTACTCACTTACCTTTGGCTGTTGGTTGCTTGTTTGTTGAATAATTAGTTCGAACTTGTAATTGTTGCGCCACTTTAATTGCTTGATCAGCTGACTTGTGATGTCAGCTGCCTTTGTTCTACTTCTTTATAAACTCATGTGTTTGCTGTTTGAATGCCCACTTGCGTCGTTGCTGCATGTCATGCTGCAGGTTGTTATAGTTACTATGTAACTTGAAATAATGATTATATTAAACAGTTGTTGATCCTACCTCGCGGTGTCAGCTATTGAATACTCTGCAGATCCACGCAAAACTTCAACAGGTTATGGGCCCAGTAGTGCGAAATTAAGCTCAATCGTCGATAGTTGCTGAATGGAACTTTAAACAAGTGTTGAATGGAAAACGCGACTTTTAAAGTAATTCTGGATGAAAATCAGTGAAAATCAGCGAGTGATTTGATCATCGTTGAGAGAATTGGTGCATGCGTGCTACAAAAGGAACGGTAAAATTGCGGTTTTTCTAACTTTGTTTCGGCAACGGAACGATCGAATCCAAGCTAGAGGTGCTGGATGCGACGGATCGACGAAAAGCGCTTGAAGAGCGGTCATTTTCCACTTGTGAAGCGGGTCAAGTGTAGTGGAAAGTAAAGAATGCGTGGAACTTAATTACGGCTCCCCTGAGAAGGAAGTTGTCCTTTCACAATTCGAGTAAAGTGAAGGATCAGAAAGCGCCTGGAGTGCGAGGTCAGGAACTGTAGCAGTGAAGAATGAGTGCTGCAGCTGAAAGAAAAGAGAAAGTGAAATGAATTGAATGAGTTTCAACGAGTGAAAGGCTTATTGTGGCGAGCGTAATTTTTGAAGTGTGCGAATTGTGTGCTGCTATGTGTTGGTGCGCGTAAAATTGAATTGAATTGCTTGTTTGATTTTTGGAAGTGTGGTTTAAGAAACTATCTCTTGTCTAGCTGCTGTGTGCGCTCCGAGATGGTGAGTACCTGTTTTCCTTGTTTGCACCCTGATTCTCTCTTGTGTGGTGAGATTGTGGGTTGTGTTCGAAGTCGAACATGTAAATTCTTGGGATTTCCTTTAGGGATTTGAGGAATAGCGCGCGCTATACTGTATTGCGCAGTGAGCTGTGTTTGGCTCGCAAGTCGTTCTTGGGTGGATAAAAATGGAGGGCTTCACAGGTTTGCACGTAGAAAAATTAAACTCGACTAAATACCCATATTGGTCAGAAAGAATTAAGGGAAATCTTTTAGGAATGGGATGTTTGTCAATGATTGAGGTAGGGCTTCCTGTTGAACAAACCCCACAACAATTGGTGAAAAATGAGAAAGCAATGAGTTTGTTGTTGACATCTATTGATAATTACGCAGTTGGTGATGTAAAAGGCTCAAAGAATGCTAAGCAGATATGGGATAAATTGGTGGAAACTAGGAGTAAATGCACATTGTGGGGTGCTATACAGGCTGTAAAGAAGTTTAATTCCATGAAAAAGGCGCCGACCGAAGGAATTACTGAATATTGGGGGAAAATGCAGGAATTGTTGTTTAAAGTAAGAGGTGGTGGTATTGAGATTAGTGATAAGCATGCTGCTATTGTGATTGCGATTGGATTGCTCCCTAAGTATGAAGCGTTTGTAAGAGGAACTAATTTCAAGGCATCAGATTTTGACATTGGTACGTTCAAGGGAATGTTATTAGAAGAAGAGATTAAGATCCAGACTGCCGAAGAAGCAGTAGAAGTAGACCTTACCCAGGCTATGGTAGCCACTCAACACATTGGAAGTACGACAGGCGCAAGAAGTAGCATGCAAGGGGAAGTATATCCAGTCCAGAGAGGTACAGATCCTCAATATTATCAAGGTAGTCAATATCCTCAATATCAACATAGTTTATATCTTCAAAACAGTCAATATCCTCAAAACAGTCAATATCCTCAAAACAGTCAATATCCTCAAAACAGTCAATATCCTCAATATCAATATCCTCAAAATAGTCAATATCCTCAACAAAGGGAAGGATTTGGAGTTAGGACTCAAACTGATGGTCGTGGGTATAATTCTCAAAGAAGTAATAGATGTGGTAGTCGAGGAAATGCCTATAGAGGCCGATGTTATAATTGTCAGCAATATGGGCATATAGCACGTGAATGTCCAGAAGAATATCCAGGGACATCAGGCCTAACGGCCACAAATTTGAAACAGGATGTTATGACTGACTTATGTGAAGGAGCATGGTTGATGAATTGCAGTATATCACCACAATGTCCAGAAATTTTTGAAGATAAATATGGACGAGATAAGAACTATTGTTGGATTGTAGATAGTGGGGCAACACAGCATATGTGTAGTAATAGGGCAAGATTTGAAAATTTTAAAGAACAAGTAGAAAAGGTACAGATGGCATGTGGTGGATATGTAGAAGCACATGGAGTGGGTGACATAATTGTCGAATTAGACGAACAATGCGGAGGAATGACAGTGAAATTACATGATGCTCTATATATCCCTGCGTTAAATGGGAATTTGATGTCAGTTGCTCAAATAGTTAAGCATGGAAAAGAAGTGAGTATGGGCAGTACTAAGGTGCGCGTAATGAACGCAAATGGAAAGGAATTAGCGATAGGTCCTAGGCAAGGAAATCTATATTATATGTATGAAAGGTCTGTAAGAAATTTAGTTAATACTTTGGGACTGAACGAAATGTCTATGTTTAAACCTTACCCAAAGTTGTCAATTATCGGATCTTCTAAGCCAATGAAATTGGTATACTCTGATCTAATGTGTGCCTTGACACCCGAGTTGATTAGAGGAGAAATGAATCAATTTATGAGTGCACCATTGCAAGCACATTGGCAGGCGGATAAATATGCGCTGCGTTATTTATTAACTGAGATTGGATGTTCTAAATTTTGTAATAGCGTCACCACAATTTTAACAGATAACCCCGGGGTGCTGTAAGTTTGGCAGAGGGTTCAACTGCATCGGAGCGCATTGGACACCTGGACCAGAAAGGGTTTTTGTATCCCGGATCCCATGGAGAGAGGATTAATTGGAATATGTTCTGTCCAATAAGAATGGAGCCGATATGTTTATTGAACCCGTTATGCGGATAAGGTTGATCACACACCAAAGATATTTAGGAATGTGTGATCAGGGGAAGTGTTAAAGGTTAATGTGTTTATAAAATTAATTTATATTTATTGTATTACTCACTTACCTTTGACTGTTGGTTGCTTGTTTGCTGCCTAATTAGTTCGAACTTGTAATTGTTGCGCCACTTTAATTGCTTGATCAGCTGACTTGTGATGTCAGCTGCCTTTGTTCTACTTCTTTATAAACTCATGTGTTTGCTGTTTGAATGCCCACTTGCGTCGTTGCTGCATGTCATGCTGCAGGTTGTTATAGTTACTATGTAACTTGAAATAATGATTATATTAAACAGTTGTTGATCCTACCTCGCGGTGTCAGCTATTGAATACTCTGCAGATCCACGCAAAACTTCAACAGGTTATGGGCCCAGTAGTGCGAAATTAAGCTCAATCGTCGATAGTTGCTGAATGGAACTTTAAACAAGTGTTGAATGGAAAACGCGACTTTTAAAGTAATTCTGGATGAAAATCAGTGAAAATCAGCGAGTGATTTGATCATCGTTGAGAGAATTGGTGCATGCGTGCTACAAAAGGAACGGTAAAATTGCGGTTTTTCTAACTTTGTTTCGGCAACGGAACGATCGAATCCAAGCTAGAGGTGCTGGATGCGACGGATCGACGAAAAGCGCTTGAAGAGCGGTCATTTTCCACTTGTGAAGCGGGTCAAGTGTAGTGGAAAGTAAAGAATGCGTGGAACTTAATTACGGCTCCCCTGAGAAGGAAGTTGTCCTTTCACAATTCGAGTAAAGTGAAGGATCAGAAAGCGCCTGGAGTGCGAGGTCAGGAACTGTAGCAGTGAAGAATGAGTGCTGCAGCTGAAAGAAAAGAGAAAGTGAAATGAATTGAATGAGTTTCAACGAGTGAAAGGCTTATTGTGGCGAGCGTAATTTTTGAAGTGTGCGAATTGTGTGCTGCTATGTGTTGGTGCGCGTAAAATTGAATTGAATTGCTTGTTTGATTTTTGGAAGTGTGGTTTAAGAAACTATCTCTTGTCTAGCTGCTGTGTGCGCTCCGAGATGGTGAGTACCTGTTTTCCTTGTTTGCACCCTGATTCTCTCTTGTGTGGTGAGATTGTGGGTTGTGTTCGAAGTCGAACATGTAAATTCTTGGGATTTCCTTTAGGGATTTGAGGAATAGCGCGCGCTATACTGTATTGCGCAGTGAGCTGTGTTTGGCTCGCAAGTCGTTCTTGGGTGGATAAAAATGGAGGGCTTCACAGGTTTGCACGTAGAAAAATTAAACTCGACTAAATACCCATATTGGTCAGAAAGAATTAAGGGAAATCTTTTAGGAATGGGATGTTTGTCAATGATTGAGGTAGGGCTTCCTGTTGAACAAACCCCACAACAATTGGTGAAAAATGAGAAAGCAATGAGTTTGTTGTTGACATCTATTGATAATTACGCAGTTGGTGATGTAAAAGGCTCAAAGAATGCTAAGCAGATATGGGATAAATTGGTGGAAACTAGGAGTAAATGCACATTGTGGGGTGCTATACAGGCTGTAAAGAAGTTTAATTCCATGAAAAAGGCGCCGACCGAAGGAATTACTGAATATTGGGGGAAAATGCAGGAATTGTTGTTTAAAGTAAGAGGTGGTGGTATTGAGATTAGTGATAAGCATGCTGCTATTGTGATTGCGATTGGATTGCTCCCTAAGTATGAAGCGTTTGTAAGAGGAACTAATTTCAAGGCATCAGATTTTGACATTGGTACGTTCAAGGGAATGTTATTAGAAGAAGAGATTAAGATCCAGACTGCCGAAGAAGCAGTAGAAGTAGACCTTACCCAGGCTATGGTAGCCACTCAACACATTGGAAGTACGACAGGCGCAAGAAGTAGCATGCAAGGGGAAGTATATCCAGTCCAGAGAGGTACAGATCCTCAATATTATCAAGGTAGTCAATATCCTCAATATCAACATAGTTTATATCTTCAAAACAGTCAATATCCTCAAAACAGTCAATATCCTCAAAACAGTCAATATCCTCAAAACAGTCAATATCCTCAATATCAATATCCTCAAAATAGTCAATATCCTCAACAAAGGGAAGGATTTGGAGTTAGGACTCAAACTGATGGTCGTGGGTATAATTCTCAAAGAAGTAATAGATGTGGTAGTCGAGGAAATGCCTATAGAGGCCGATGTTATAATTGTCAGCAATATGGGCATATAGCACGTGAATGTCCAGAAGAATATCCAGGGACATCAGGCCTAACGGCCACAAATTTGAAACAGGATGTTATGACTGACTTATGTGAAGGAGCATGGTTGATGAATTGCAGTATATCACCACAATGTCCAGAAATTTTTGAAGATAAATATGGACGAGATAAGAACTATTGTTGGATTGTAGATAGTGGGGCAACACAGCATATGTGTAGTAATAGGGCAAGATTTGAAAATTTTAAAGAACAAGTAGAAAAGGTACAGATGGCATGTGGTGGATATGTAGAAGCACATGGAGTGGGTGACATAATTGTCGAATTAGACGAACAATGCGGAGGAATGACAGTGAAATTACATGATGCTCTTTATATCCCTGAGTTAAAGGGGAATTTGATGTCAGTTGCTCAAATAATTAAGCATGGAAAAGAAGTGAGTATGGGTAGTACTAAGGTTCGCGTAATGAACGCAAATGGAAAGGAAATAGCGATGGGTCCTAGGCAAGGAAATCTGTATTATATGTATGAAAGATCTGTAAGAAATTTAGCTAACACTTTGGGACTGAACGAAATGTCTGTCTAAACCCTACCCAAATTTGTCAATTATCGGATCTTCTAAGCCATTGAAATTGGTATACTCGGATCTAATGTGTGCCTTGACACCTGAGTTGATTAGAGAAGAAGAAATGAATCAATTTATGAGTGCACCATTGCAAGCACATTTGCAGGCGGATAAATATGCGTTGCATTATTTAGAAACTGAGATTGGATGTTCTAAATTTTGTACTAGTGTTACCACAATCTTAACAGATAACCAGGGTGCTATGAGTTTGGCGGAGAATCGAGCTGCATCGGAGCGCACTGGACACCTGGACCAGAGAAGGTTCTGTATCTGGGACCTCATGGAGAGAGGATTAATTGGAATATGTTCTGTAAAATAAGAATGCAGCCGATATTTTTACTAAACCCGTTACACGGATAAAGTTGATCACACACCAAAGATATTTAGGAATGTGTGATCAGGGGAAGTGTTAAAGGTCAATGTGTTTGTTTTTATTAATTGACTTTGTTGTATAATTGTGCTTACCTTTGACCGCTGGTTGCTTGACCGTTGCATAATTAGTATGAACTTGAATTCGTTGCGCCACTGTAATTGTTTGATCAGCTGACTTGTGATGTCAACTTCTTTTGTTCTGCTTCTTTATAAACCGTTGCTTTCGCTGGTTGAATTGGCACTTGACTCATTGCTGCATGCCATGCTGCAGGTTGTTACAGTTACTATGTAACTAGATATAATGATAAAATAAACAGTTGTTGAGCCTACCTCGCGGTGTCATATGAATGAATACTCCACGGATCCACGCAAAAACTTCAACATTCCGATGGTCACACTGTTATCAGGGACACAATCACTACTTACACACCGATTATCGTAGACCCTGTCAGTTCACCTTTAAGGTCCAGTAGTTGCTAATTACCAGCGAACACTTACAAGACTACAATTATGGCCCAGATAGGTCATGATTTTAAAATATTTAGTGATAACGTGTCATCCAAAAACTTGAGCTTGGCCAAGCTTAGCCGAGTTCCAAGTTTTGCTTATAAAACAATTAAAATGTCATAAATATTGTGAAACTCATTAAAGATGATAGTAATGAACATATTCTACTAACTAGATGCAATAATCCGTGAATCGGAAATACGAATCTGTAAATATTTGCGAAAATATGCCTCTCTTGGCCGTTAAAAGGCGAGGCTTGTGTGCGGTAATGACGTTAAAACCGCTCCCAACTACGCTGTAATCGGGTAGCGGCGGGTAGCATCCCAAACTGCCTCCGGGTACCATTTTGTGTTTCGAGACCCATAACTGACGTTCCTTGGGAAGTACGGACGCATTCTTGGTGGCAAATTGTAGCTTACAGATCAGTATTTCAGATGTTTATAATGAATAATTAAACATATATGCTCCAATCACGTTAGGTGTGAAAAGTGGTCAGTCGGAAATTACTTTGACATGTGGAAAACACGTTATCATTTCCTTCATGAAATGTTCTACAGTGATGTCAACGAAACTTTAACTGTTAATTCCGAAAGTCGATTGCTTAAACCCATTTCAATTTCGCCAATTTTTAAGCGCTTTTTTTATTCGAGGTGGCCTGGTCTGTTTTGCCCCGTGTACCATTTCGCCCGGCTCTCCCCTACCAAAGGTAACGTGATGAGCATGCCATGACGTATTTATCTTTCAGCGCACCAAAAGTATTTTGTCAAATACATTTGGAAGGAATTGAGAATGATAGAAACACAGTATCAATTAAAAGGAACAGTGTGACCAAATGAACGTATCCAGATTATCACGCGGTCCTTGATTTAATCAATGAGCTATATTAAATGTTTGAGGAGTCGCATGAGTTCGGCTAAATCCCGACGTCGCGCGAGAGGTGTGTGTTATCCGCGCATGCGCGGGAGCGCGCGTAAATTTGGAATATCTTGGCAGCCATACTTGTGTGGAAGGTCGGCGTCAAGGTGGGGTAATCTGTCGTTTAATTGTTAATAGTTTGCGCATTTGGATGGGCAAGGAAACATGTCCATCCCAAATAAAAGGACGAAGAATATATTAAAAGTTTATATTTATTCCAAGCTGAATTAGCAGGAATATACTTCATAATTCAATAAGTTAATATGGTTTGCTGAATGTGGTTTGCTTGGTACATAATAGCCAAGAAATTATAATGCACTATCAATTTATTAGATATATGCAATAATGCTGATAGTTTCCCTAATTAATAATACTATGTATGTTAATTAATATATTAAAATGAGACAGTTTATACTATTTGAAATGTAATGTAAAGGGTAGAGCAGATTCATTGTCATTTTTTATGTACAATGAAACTTGTGTATGTTGACCACTGGCAGTTCAATTACAGATCGTTACAATACCTTTCCTTTATATGGCATGTTTAAATTTATTGTAGTGTATAAAAGAGACAATATGACATAAATAGTTGAAACCACCTTAATAATAAATTCGTTTTGGCTTAACATTCAAATAGATAGGTTACGTTTCGCCTCCTGCTCCCGATAGAAGGCGCTGCGAAGATTTTGTTCCGTCGCCGAAAATTTAACATG
>JAQIWR010001821.1:0-12599 GCA_034695945.1 Glomeris hexasticha
ATTTTTTGTGGCATTAGCTCAGTTAGGGTGAAAGTTTTCAGGGTAGGTTCCAAAACCTTGTCGGTTGTCCTTTAAATTACGACACCACTGGTTAACAAACCTAACCTAATAAAACATTCTAAAAATAACGGAAAGTGTATTGTAAGACGTATTTCGACCTTCGGAATAATTTACGTTCACGGTAAGTTGTCGATTAAACGCTTAGGTAACGCGCAATCTGCGTTTTACGGTGCGTTTTACCATTCAGTTCTGGCCATGTTTTTTGTTGGCATACCCTACCAAGTTTAGTCACCCTAACGTACGCCATGTGGCGCTGCGCTTCCTTCTCGGTTGAACTGACATTAATTTATTCCGCCTCAAAGAACTGTGTTGTATTACCTATTGATGAGATCCCAGTATCACAATTAAGTCAATTTCTAAAGGTTTTTCTGACTGAAAACGCGTCAACATGTGCGAAGCGTCCCAACTATTTTATAACGTATATTTGATGTCGCCGTTGATACATATGGCGCCCTCTGTCGGCTAAAATCAGAACTTATTGCACAATCAGCGATGAAAACCTGAATTTTGTTGTCACCGTGGTTGTTGGTGTTTGACTTGAGTCTATTATCAAACGATTTGCGGTAAATTTAAATGTTTGATCGCAAAAATGCCAATTATGTTGCATTATATATTTTTACCAGATTTAAACGAACCACGATTTCAGTTATATACCTAGTGTACGTATTACTCGATTTTGTAGATGGTTCTGTAAAGATCGATGCAAAAAAAAGATTTACATATACATAAAGACAATAATTATTTAATTTCATGTCAGCACAATAAGTAATATCACATAGATTCAACTTTATTAATATTCTCCAAAAACATCACTGCACTGATATCATCATAGTGCCAGCGAACAACAGCATGCAGTTGAATTGCTTTTTATCCAACATTTGGAACTTTTTAAAGACGCGCATCATGCTTTGGCAAATACGTCAACTGCAGCAAAAAACAATAACTTGTACATCGTTGCTTTGCCATGTGAGGTATAATAGAAATAAAATTCACTATAGTCCTTTCGCGTGCATCTTGCATAATCTCGTTGTCCACAAACCAAATCTGTTTCTCTTCTGCGGGCACAAAGACTGGTACTGAAGGCATAGTCATCCCGTGTCTTCCATCCAAAGTTTTCACGCACTGTTATTACACTTATTCTAAACCTCAACCGGATTCTAAAGAATCCCAGACCGCGTCCAACGACTTTATCGGTGTGCCATCGGTCATCGCAAATCTCCACGTCCAGAGTCGCGCGATCCTTTCGAACGTAACCCGGTTGCCTTGATACAATTTTCCTATTTCAGGTTCCATACAAACCTGACAGTACGGATCTGTAAGCAACGATTGGATGCTGATGAGCACTTTGGAAAGGGTTAGAGCCAGACTCCAGTTGTGATGGATGGAGTCGATGCCGATGTCGCCGTGACGGCTCACGTTCGGGTGGAACACTTTTGTTATGAACCTGACTATTGGGGGACTGAGTGGGTAACTACAACGGAAAACAAGACAAATTAGAATCTGTCCGTTTTGATGAAACACTTACCCACAATATTTGCATAAATATATAAAGTGAAATAAACACCTATTTGGAATCTGTACAAATAGGAAGAAAATTCCACCCTCATATGGACTTCCAGTAGGTCCTGTTATTGATGCTTGCCAATGGCAACATTCACTGTCCAAAGGAATAGCTTCAATGCCTTCAGGTGGATCAGCTTGTAGATTTTTCAGTTCATGCTGAAGCCGGTTTGACCGCCATCTGTTGTTTTCAAGCGGCATCATTGTTTTCTGACAATATGTGAATATATTATTATCATTATTCTAGACAACAAATAATCCACAAGTAAATTCCTAACCAGAATGGACATCTGATGAAGGCAAAGCCGACACGCTACACTCTTTATTCTGAAAACAGACGTGTATTGTACCAACTCCGCAGAGTAATGCAAGGTATTTTTTAAAATGGTCAAATCTTACAATCCTTGATAAATGGACCTCCAACAATGAACTCTATACAATGGACGATACAATGGCCATCTCCTATACGTGAAATGCCGCCAATGCTCCTGAGTTGTGGCTCCGTCCAGAAGATGCAACCATCGTTTGCAAACTTGGCCAACACTCCACAGGGAAATGTCATCCAAGTAGGAAAACACAACAAGTAGAACTTGAAATTTGAATGGATAAAACATGGGTTAATGTATATTTCAGTAATTTTCATTTCGAGGTGACAGGAAAGAGAAAGATACCTTCCGGTGGCAATCGGTGTATTAATCCTTCGGGAACAATATCCTTTTCTCTAGGAATGGTAAGTAATGCTATTTTTTCAGCTATTTTATCGGTTTTTGGGACAAGAAACATGACCCGGTTACTCTTTCGTTGAGAACAAGTGAAATCTGTCGGTTCGTCGTTTCCCGAGTCTCCATCATCAGTTTTCTGAAATAAAATAATAGTTTATCAATGTAAAAGTACAGTTATTAATTGTATGTATAATGTTATGTGAATTTAAATTTATCAACAATATTTTAAATGTATAGTTCAGAATTATATGTACGTTTTTACATTTGGGATTTTTTGTTATTGTCCCATAAATTTCCATACCGTTAGGACTTTAAATTAACTATTTTTAACAATTAAAATACATGTCAGTAACTTGCCAGAGACGATAAACAATTTGTCATCTAGTACAAGGACATTGTATGAACTAAAAATTTGGGCGTTCCTTATAACAATATGACAATTTAATGAGCTGAAATCCGGTACAGTTTCTTCAGCTCGTATACCTCAAGGAAAAGAGCGCGGTCTTCGGAGACATTGACGTCCTCAGGATAAAGAAAAGCATGACATGTTGGACACACCGGTTCACCAAAACAAGGTCCGTAAAATCCACAGCAGAAATAACAGCTCTGATGCTGAAATCAAAAGCAATAATCGTCAAACAACGGCTTCAAAATAAAACAGGCAATCGATTAAAGTCAATCTATAGACGCTAATATAGAATGTGGTTATGGTTTTAAACGATTCCTATAATTACTTGATAGTTTAATCGCCACCAATCCTCGGTATGAGCGATATTTACATCCATGGACATCGCCATTGCTGATACTTGTCGAATGCAGCGAGACGACGTGACGCCGTCGACTTAACAACCGTACAATGTGACGCCACTTCGGTGACGCCGTCGACTTGATGTCCGTACAAAGTGACGCAATCAAGGTTTATTCCCTAGGGGCCGTCCATAAATGATGTCCAAAACACTTTCAATTTGCCGTTTTTTACCAATCCAGGTCATATTTACCATGATATTTACATCATAACCTTGATTCAATTTTGCAAGTCACAATTTCTATTTCCTTCAAAAACCAAAACAAAAATCTGATTTCATCCGAGTTATTTTTCCAAACCTCCCCACCGCTCCCCACCAATTTTCACGGATGTCGCTTTTGAATAACAACATTTTACCTAACTTTACCCAAGGAGGTTTTACCAGGTAATCCAAATATATATTTACATATTTTATAATTCGTCGCACAGTTCCTAGTTATGGGTACTATGTAATTGTGATTTTCATTTGTTGTATACTCGTATTTGGAACATATTTTTACCGCAGAACGTTAATTGCAAACCAAAATCATAAGGAATTTTGTTGTTTGTTTATACGTGCAATATCGACTTACAGTATTTGAAATACGCGCCAAGTTGCGTGCCACGCCCATAGAGCGGTAGTGTTGCCCGCGTCGATCAATATCCCGTTTCCGAAAGTGACTGCACAAATTTTCATTTTCATTTACTGTAGGGTTATCGTGAAGAAATTAACGACATGTGTATTGTTGAGTGGTGGTTAGTATTTGACCTTGGACTAACTAGTCCAAGATTTGACTTGGATAAAGTGCGATGACGTAAGATGACACCTTGGATGACACAATAATGACGAAATCGCGTTTTATTCATAGCAGCCCGGGCCGAAATTTTTTTTTAAAAAAAAATCAATTTCAAGACGCCTCTAGCGGTGAACGACCCAACTACAAGGAGTATCAATTTTTATTGGCGTACTGGATGAGATGATGTACCGCCCACTATCCATTTCGCCAATGCTTAGTAGTTGCACGTGACGTCACAATAATAGAACTTCCGACATATTCCAACATGGCCGTCAGCTGGTTATATTTGTAGTTGACGTGAGGGCCTCGTTTATGTAATACTCGAGCTTAATTGTATTTATGGGAACGTCGAGCAGTTCAAGAAGGGCAGACGACGAAATGGAATCAAACGATGGCATTTCTCGTGAACTGAGTTCAGATGCCAGCGATGAAGCAGAAGCGAGTGGCAGCGATCCAGACAGCGAAATCGCTTCTATTTTCAATTACCTCGTAAGAAGGCAAGCCGAAACTCTCGATCACCAATAAATAAACCATGCTCTGCTGTATGCGTTTTAACCTTTCGAAAGTTGCATTGCATTCGGATAGCGATGAAATATGATCTGTGTTAATGGCATATCAGCCGAATGACGTTGTAGAACTTACGCCCGGGCTGTGATCGCGCACACGACGCAGATCAATACGGAATGTGTGTAAAGGGGCCTAAGTTAAAAAAATTCATGTTTATTTGGTTTCCACATGTGTCTAATTCCCCAACAACTGGAATATTTTTATATGTTGGAATGCAAGCCGAATTTGAAAAAAGCTTCAAGTTTCTCCAAATTGAAATGACTAATTAAATTATTTGGGCAGAAATTTAAATATATGTACACATAAGTAATGTTTTTATTATTATTTAATAACAATTTGATTTTTTCCCTCAGTGGTCAAGTGCGAATTATAACATCTGATGACCACCATAGTCGAGACGAGTATGAAGATATGGAAATAATTAGACCACCTATGATCAATCCGCAACCGGACACTTCACTGGTCGATGGAAGTATAATTTCACATTATAAACTGAAATTAATTAATTTCAGCACATTATATATTCCAGCACTTATCTGCCTATACAGATTTTAATCGTGCAATTTGCCTCATTAATTTTACAGAAGAGCGAACTGAAAGTGGATGTTTTGCAAGCTTCGGGAAGAGTTCGCAGGTCTGGGCAGGAAAGGCACAAATCAGTTTTGCAGATGATCGAAAAGGTGGTTGAATATGCTCCTGTATTTATTTATTTACTGGATGGAACAGTACTATATATCCTTGATTTTGTTGCAGAGACGTGTTGGGATGTATGGCCATCAGCGCTTCACGCGAGGAGATTGTTGCGCTGTCGCATCCAGATATCTGCCTCACAAGTTCAGCACTATGGCCAAGTACAATCACAAGGTGTTCTGTGGTACATATTCGAAAACCGGCTCACTGTTCCTGACGGCATGCCAAGATCGCAATATCAGGTTGTACGATACTTCTCGCAAGCATTTCCGCTTATTCAAGACCATCCAGGCAAGAGATGTCGGGTGGAGTATCTTGGACACAGCACTCAGCCGTGATGGCAATTACCTTATTTACTCCAGTTGGTCTGAGTGCAGTAAGTGTATTTAACAATGTCATGTGGTTGTGAATGAATGTAACAAAATATACAATTTAAATGATGTAATTTTTTAGTTCACCTGTGCAATATTCATGGGGAACATGAAGTACATGAAGCTCTTCCTCTGTGCCCTGAAGAACGCAGGTTTTGCATATTTTCCTTGGTTTTCTCTCAAGATGGACAGGAGTTGCTGGGAGGGTAAATTGTATATGTATTTTATCGTAACTACAAAGACAATTTATGACTGACAATACTTTATTTTTGTCATTTGTAGGGCGAATGACGGATATCTGTATGTGTATGATATTGAACGCAAGGAGAGAACATTACGGGTTTGTGATATATATATGCCATTGTCTTTTAATGTGATAATGGAAATGGTAAACAATTGGTTTTTGGTGGTTTATTGGTTTATTGCCAAATCAGATTCCAGCTCACGAGGATGATGTGAACACTGTGGCCTTCGCGGATGCCAATTCGCAAATACTCTTCAGTGGTGGAGATGATGGCCTATGTAGAGTGAGTCAGATTAATGCAGGGTGATTTAAAAGCTATGTTAACAAAAAGAAACTAATTTGTTAAGCTACAAAAACACAGTTTTTGCTGAGTCACACATAGCAATTCATTTTGTGAAGTCGCGTGTTTAATGTAGAACATTATTTTGCATAAATGTCTTATGTGGTTATCAAGAAGTTTGTATGTGAAAGCCAAGGTGAAAGTATCCTGGTGTCTGGCACAATTGTAATGTCATATTTATAAAAGTTAAGTATATAAGAAAATCTTTAAAAAATGGATATTGTCCTGTACTACCTTCATTTGAAATCTCTCTTAGCACACATTTGAGCAGTACGTTAAAGGATTTATCTTTATCAGGTTTGGGACCGAAGGACCCTTCGCGAAAGTGACCCATCCCCAGTTGGGACTCTAGCTGGCCACAGGGATGGCATCACATACGTTGACCCAAGGGTAAATTAATTGATTGCTGCCAATTTAAACCTGTTGGAATTACATATGCCATATTCAATTAGGGTGATGGAAGACACCTAATTACCAATTGCAAGGATCAGACAATCAAATTGTGGGACATGAGGGTTTTCTCTCCGAGCGAGGGCCAAGAGAGGACCAAACAGGAGGTCTCTTCGCAACACTGGGATTATAGATGGCAACGGGTGCCATCATTAAGTAAATGTCACCCAAATCGTGAAAAGTCATCGATGACCTGTCAAGTTTGATGCATTTGATTTTATATTGCAAGTGAGGAATTCTAAGAAACGACTGGAAGGAGACACATCTTTGATGACTTACATGGGCCATAGTGTGTTACAGACACTGATTCGATGTCATTTTTCACCCGAATTTACCACTGGCCAAAGGTTCATATACACTGGTTGCGCAACCGGGCGTGTTGTCGGTAAGTTGGCCTTTGGTTTTAATGTCATGGTGCTGTGGTTCAGTAATTAATTGCTAGTTATAGTTGCTGTCCGGTTTCCATTGAGGCCAAAGTGACAAACTTTCCAATTTAGAATAATGCAATTTCATATTTTCCTGCACTGGACTTGTTTTGCAAGATCATGTTGACTGGCTACTGGCCAAAAAATTGACCAATGAGCAGAGAAAATAAATTGTATTTTATATTTTACATTTTATTTGGTGTTTCAACATTGTGGAATATTAATATTTTTGCCAATTCTTACAAATCATACTAGATTTACTGGTATATTAAAATAATAAGCTGAATTTGAAAGTTGACGTTATCAATTTCCTGTAAATAGTACAAATATTGTAAACAATAATAAGTATTAAAAATGTTTTTGTGATGATTACTCTAATCTGTGTTGCCATACAGGAATTTTGAAATAATTGTATGATGTATTCTCTAATAGTTTATGACGTCTTGACTGGGAAAATAAAAGCCACATTGCAAGGGCACCATAGAGCTTGTGTTCGAGACGTTTCATGGCACCCCTTTAGACAGGAAATAATAAGCACTTCGGTAAATGAATTGTACGCAATACGTATTTTATATCGTACAAATTGTTGAATATGATTTTGTATTTTTTCTATCAGTGGGATGGCACTGTGGGACGTTGGATAACAGAAGGTATCAATCCGGACAAGGAAGAGGACAGTGACTGTGATAGCGAAAGTGATGCACACAAAGCCCGAAACAGAACTCATTTTTACAATTTGCGTCCAAAAGCTGGATCGGGTCAAAGGTCATAACCGGGTAAGGAAATGTCGACTTGAAACTTGGACAGTTTGCATGGCACACAGTACGAGTCATTGCAACAGTTGTATCAAAGTTCAGTCAAGACACCTCTGGCCAAAGGTGGCACAGTTCACTTGCCTGTACCTTCAACACTTCAACATATATAACATTGTGTGGATTCATATCCACTAGTTGGTTGTTGGCATGTTGCAGTGAATGGATTTACTTACTTTACACAGAGGACTTGTTGAAATTCAAGTTTAGACCAGAGGTATAATACACATATATAAGTATATATTTTCATTGGGAACTATTTCTGCATGCATTACATGACAGGGTTAACAGCCTGTATTCATGTGTTTTCAACTGCTGAAAGAACTCAAGTTGAGGCAGTTTTATTTCTATATCCTAGATTAAAAGTTTGATTTCGGGTGAAAGGTAATTGATTTCATTATTTGTGTATAAAGTTTGTGTGTTAATGTTTCCAAATGGGAATTATTATGAATAATATATTTGCTGTTGGGGTTTTAATTATATTATTAATGGAAAAATATCCAAAAATTTGTTTTTGTAGTTATAGTAGTAAAATGAAATGTTTTATTTAGTATTCTATAAAATATGACTAAATAAGTTTATTATGAAGAGGCTAAGAAAAATTTATATACAATCTACAAAAGTGGAGATTATTATCTGAATATATTATAGACCATAGTATATATTTGGAAGAAATAAGTTTGAACAGTTTTTCGTTTTGGGACTTTAATTAAAGTGTATTATAATGTAAATGAATAGTTTTTTTATGGACTCAATAAAAAATTTGAACGAAAAAATATTTTAATGATTTTCGTGGGGATAATGCAATAATGGCGCTTCAGCTAGTTGTCTCAGTTCAAGAAAACTCGTTTCGGAAGTTTTATAATTATGGGACAAATATTAGTTTTGTGCAGATGATGTAATTCTGTCTATTATGGGCAACATCGAGAACTTGTTTATCGCATCGCTAACCTTGCGAGTCGATCTTGCCAAATTACATATAAACTTCCTTTATCTTTTTGGATTATGTAAAAATTGCCGCAAACCACCCTTTCAGATAACGAATTTTCTATAAAAGTCGAAAGATATCACCTATTTATATCTTACTATTTTATATTGTATCATCGCATCCGGAAACGTATTGCGAAGTACACTATGTAGCGATTGCGGAGTGGAGGCCGAAACCTGGCCACAACCGCTACCCTGGTTGCTACCACTCCCGCTCTCCCAGACACACTTTTCTTTTATATATGGTGTCGTTCTCGATTGTTTTATTTGATGTCCGTGTGCATTGTTTGTGAGCTTGATAAGGTGATGAGATTGTGGTAGAAAACGGATGGTTTTTGGCGTCATTTCCCCAGACGAGACCTAATTTTATCGCCCAGTATACGCTGCTTGGCAACACGTGATTAGATAAAATGTTTTTTCATATCGTGGGAAGCACATATACGTAAGCATGAAAATCATAAAACTGGAGGATAACGCGCAGGGGTTGTTCATTAATCATGTCTGCAACTGAAATTGATCTACGTGCCATCATTGGTGCCATGTCCCACAAAGTTTTCTCATTGGAATTAAAATTATAGTATTGCTCAAATTTAACAGTATATAACGGAGAATGTATTACTTTGTATCAAAATAAAAGTATTCGCATAATTTATTAGGGGATGATTTGATTTATGCTAATTCCCAAAACCAATGCAAAACGTACACGATCGTATGTAAAAAAGCGAAAATTAACCATAAATTTCTTCCAAATTTTAGTTGAATAATCTTGTATGAAGCAACATGGGGATGGTTGTAAGGCTTTGATTTTCTCCAAATGTGAATGTAATTTGTGGATGACCCCTCGCGAGGGGACATCCGTTATTTATATAGTTGGTATTCCCCGCAAATCAAACTAAAGCGATGAAATGGAGCACCAATCAAAGCGAGTGAAACCGTCGCGTTATCAGTAATCGATACCGTTATCGATACATCGTAACCCGGGGAAAACTCCCATATTTACGAAAAAACAAAAAACAAGAGATTTTTAACCGTCAGTTCCCTTTTTGCTATTGTAGTTATAGTTGGTAGAAAGTAATAGTGAATGTTTCGGATTTTGGGCTATTCTTTTTTACGTATCGATACCCGTGTCGATACAAGTTTTGATGCAATCGCTGGCGGAGGGGTTGGATCGGCAAACGGAATCGGTGGGCGGATCGACATTTTCTCGTTGCCTCCTCTCTGAAAATCGTCCAACTTGAAGACAACCACCATCCGAGTGTCGCAAAGTGGGCGAACTTCTCGGATTGGGACAATAATATAGAGTATTGTCTATTATTTGTCAATAATTCTCATAATATACGAGGATGACTACAGTACGGTGATGGCCCAAGTCGGAAGTACTGCGCAGAATCGACAAATTGTAAATAGGCTTAGAAAATATGCAAGTTGAGAAAATCAAAGTTTGTGTGTGGCTATGAACGAGGAACACTCGCAAATGACCAGTGTGGTGATGTCGCCGTTACCCACAGTTACGACGGCCCTTTCAAGTGTCATTGTTCACAACACTTCCGCCATAGCAGCTGTTTCAGGTAAACTTTGTAATTTCATCCCCTGCAATTTTTTTCTCTCTCCCTAAAAGTGAATATGACTGCGTGTGTTAGGAAAAGGCTTAGGTTACACCTAGGTTACACTAACCACGGTGGAATTTCGCTGAAATAACTAATGTCACGTATTTCTGAATCGCATTTACAAGGAATTATTTGAAGAGATTTAGAGATTTGTAGTAGTGAGTGACCTAGCTAAACCGTTTCGGAAAATTCCAACAATTTCCGTAATTTGAAACTTGAATCGGTATCATATGCGTTTGTTTAATTGCCTTCATGTAAAATATCAGGAACAGGATTGCCAATGATGGAAAAAAAGTAGGAGTTGAAAAATTGTACACCATATAAATCAGAATTTTGTATAATTTATCTGATTATTAGTAAATTATATTTGCATAATTACATATGTATTTATAAACGTTGTAAGAACAAAAAAAGTTTTAGGGTATTTATAAAATTAGGGAAATTGTTAATTGTAATGAAATGACTGCATTAAATATCCTTCAATATATGGATATTGCTCGATTAAAATTTTGTTTGGAAAGCTGTAAAATTTGATAGTGCAAACAATCCTTGATGTACAAAGTTGGTATCGAAACAATAGGAATTATAAGAACTTATTTTAGTTGATCCTATTATGGCTATGTTAGGAAAATTAGCATAATCGGGGAATTTCAAGCTGCCAAATATTAAATGTGCAAGTCATGTGGTTAAATTAAATAACTTTGTAACAATAAAGTATCAAGAAAGTGATGTACGAAATTATACTCATATTTTCAAACGGAAGTGAAGAGAAATGTCAGGAAATTTTAGTTGCAAACACAATGCAAATGAGAAGGGAATTAGTTCATTTCCAAGAAGATGCTTAATTATTGATTTACTGGATATTACAATTTCACGGAAGTATTCTAGATTCTTGGAAATGTTTGATGTTTTTTTGTGTCATATGACAGTTGCACAACATGTATCACATATGGAAAATATTTCATGGTTTAATCCACACCATATATATAATTACACATAAATGCTGCTGCATGTTGTCAAAAAACACTATTGTAAGTGCCTGAAATTTGCACACGATGTTTTAATTCTTTTTGCTTGCTGAACATTTGCGAATTTTATGGGTTTTGATTGCATAAATGTAATTATAGTGGGTGTTATAATAATGTTGGCAACTGAATATGAGGAAATATTGCGCAATTTGCTTTCAGGCAGTTGCAATGAGGTTAGCTAATTTGAATGGTGCTACCATTATTCATTAGGTTTATATAAATAAAGTACTCATAATTTTGGTTAATTGTGTCAGGCATGTGTATCATGTGAAGATAACATAATTGGTCATGGTTAGAGCTGATGGTCAACATGTGTTGTATTCGAAAAACACATTAATGTTGTTTATGAAATATGGAGAAGATTTATTTGTTGTTCGTTATTTTATGAGGTTATAATATTTAAAACGATACTGTAGTTAACACGTTTCTATTAAACAAATCAGTTTATTTATTTTTTGACATGTTATCTATATATAAGGTTTCATAGAATAGTCAATTCGTTTCCGGTATTGTGCCATATTTCCGTGGAAATTGGTAGGAATTATGGAGAAATTCGTACTTCCGTTATTAAGATGCAGAAATAATTAGAGAAGAAAACGACGAATTTTATTTTGGATAAAATGATCTGTTACATAGGGAAATGAACATACGAGCGCGGTGTCTATTCAAAACATTAACATGTTTTATATAGACTAACTTAACTAAAAATATTAAATATGTCTATATTATGGGATAAACAAGAACTATATATTGTAAAAGTTTACGTTCTACTTGCACAACAATGGGAAGGGATAGTTTATTATCGACGTCAAATGCACGAAATCCCGCGATGTTTTAGCAATTTGCAGAGTGAAAACTGTCTGAAGATAATTCACTAATTGAAGGAAGACTATTCTTGGTATAGTTCTGTAGATGCAGTCCAAAAATAGTTGTTTTGCATGGAACAGAAATTGCATATTTCCTTGCAAATGGGGTGAGGGGTGATTCAAATTCGATGTGACCGGAAAATGACGCATTTTCGGATTCTCATGCCTGATGCTAATATAATCCTCCATGTCCTTGATTTCACCATAATATCCCTTAAAGGTGAACTGACAGGGTCGACGATAATCGGTGTGTAAGTAGTGTTTGTGTCCCTGATAACGATGGGACTAT
>JAQIWR010001822.1:0-12597 GCA_034695945.1 Glomeris hexasticha
ACGTGGTGCCTTAAGTGGCGAGATATTGCCTTAAGGAGAAACAAATTGCAAGTCGAAGTTAGAAATTATTCCTAGTAGTGGCTGTCTAGGTCAAGAGTATTTTGCGTTTGAGAACATGGTGTTCGTTAAATGGGCACTGTTAAAAGCCAGACAACACAATTACATGTAACACCAATAAATTACATATAATAGTTCAAAACACGCTCTTTCATTTGAGTTTTTGTCTGTCTCTGTGCGTTTTATAGAAACTTCGCAAAAAATTCGCAAATATTGACAATTTTTTGGTATTTCAACTGCAGTACAATGTCCATCATAAAATTTCTAGACAAGATAACCTAAATGCCTAGATATATGAATTTTGTACATGTTATCCTGCACAGCACTGCGTGGCCGGATTTTTGATATCTTAATTAAATAGTTATGAGTTATGAGTAAAAAATCAGTTTCCCAAATTGTCAACAAAAATGATTTGTCACTCATATTACTCAAAAACTATTAACAATATCAATATTCCGTTTTCACAGCGCTGTGCGGAATAGCATGTAGGAAATTCATGTGATTAGAGATTTAGATTATGTAGTCTAGATATTTTACAAATGGTTGCGTACTGCTTCTGAAATTGCAAAAAATTGTCAATATGTGCGAATTTTTTGCAAAGTATCTTTGAAACGCATAGAAACAAACAAAAGCTCAAATGAAAGAGCGTGTTTTGAACTATTATATCTAATTTATTGGTGTTAATTGTGTTTTCTGGCTTTTAACAGTGCCCAATTGACGAACACCACCCTCCGATAAAATTGTTGGACATTTTGATTTAATTTTGAATAACAGTTAACTCTACTTATTCATCAGTTTGCATGCATTATGAGTTGGTTTGTTGTGTAACTATTTCTCTTATTCAAGCATAACAACATTAATAACTATAACAGTACCAGTAAAAATATCTAGTTTGTGTGTCGGAAAAAATGCTGGAATTTTGAAATGAAAGTTCACTAGATACACTGTTACATGAACATTGTTTGTCATCTGTCATTATTTTTAATTATATCTCCAGCATATATAAATTATTGAGCTTCATAGTTTGGTAAGTGACTTTTGGTGGTTAATAATTATTGCATTTAATGGATATGAAATGGGGTAAAGTGGCAGGTGTGTAATAATTGAAAACATTAGTTAATGGTATCATGCTATTTGCACTTTTTTTATTTATTCATTAGTTTTTTTCCTTTTTCCATCAAGATGTACAGTACAGTTATGTTGTGGAGCAGCAACCCATTGGGAGGTTATTATTTCGCCAGTTTTGCGAGACGATGCCGCAATTCAGCAAGTGTAACCACTTTTTGGACGCCACGGTGAGTGCTTTTTGCTGCGGCTGCCGTAAATGTGTCTCGCTCCCTTGGAGGTAACACGCGTTTACAACGAATATTTAAAATGATACATGTGTTTTCTTTTTTTCACTTCAACCAGGAGAAGTACGAAGTTGAGCCGGATGAAGATAGAGGTGACGTTGCCATAGCCGTATTCGAGAGATTCCTACAGCCAGAAGTAATTGTTACCTTTCGGTTTGATGATGTTGTGTGTCAGTACACCGGATTGAGGGTTTGGCAATGCGTGTAAAAGAGTAAAAGAGTAAGTGTCACGGCGTGTGGCCGGTGTACGTAGGTAGACTGCGGATTAATTTCACAGATTGCCGTGCTGTCCAAACCGGTGTACGGACGTGTTGCTAATACTAATGCGTGCTTCAAGTGTGTGATCTGGTTTGTATTGGGCAAAACTAGTCGAGGGATGCAGTGGACGTAATCAATGAAGATTTGATAGCGTCGTGTAAAGAGAACCTACTATCTGCCTGCAAGGAGTTGTTTGCGGATTGCTCACGGTATGAATGGCGACGGATTCATTACGGAAAACATGTTTTGCGAATTGTTTATTTTGCTGTTTGGGTTTTAAATGCCATCGGTTGAAGGAATATCGGAGGCAGCTTCAATGCCAAGTGCTCGGCCTTTTTTTCTTTGTCCTTGGTGATTTTTATCAAAAGCGGATATCCTTTTCGCACAATTTTTTTGACAGTTTTTGTCCCACACATTGGGTGCAAGCACCATGAGAACATAGTGAATGTAGTATATTCGTTTGCGGTTTTTGGAATATTTTACGCTTTCCTTATAATTATTTTATCAACGCGCTGAAAATACATACTGCCGCGGAGTGTCTATACTGTCGTGGTATTCCTGGATTTCCTAGAAAAGTTTTGAAGTTTGTTATATAATGGTAAAACATGGACATTTTTAATATTGCAAAGTTCTCAATTTCTTCACAGGAATATTTTTTCAAACGTCATCTATTCTGGATTGTAAAATACAGTGAAACTTGTCTCTAATGTGGAATCTCAAAGGAACAAAAATCTTTCCATTATAGACAGGTTTTCCAGCCTAAATAGGTTTAAATAAAAACAAGGGTCATGCTGTCAATGGTCCAATAAATATTCACATTTTACAATATAATCGGGTTTTCTAGTATAAAGAGCTTGGATCGTGATGTTAATGGTTCGATAAAAATTCAAATTTTCCACCATGGGCAGGTTTTTCAGCTGTCCATGGTCCAATAAACATTCAAAGTTTACACCATAGATAGGTTTCACTGTATTGAGATTTGGAATAATTAACTTAATGGAATCTGGTGTGAAATGGTAATGAAAGTCTTGAACTTTTATTTTTTCAATTCGGTAGACACCAATTTGAAAAGGGATTTATGCTAAAATAAGTTAATACAAAACTAATAGTTTATTAAAATGCAAAGAAAACTGTTAAGATTGTTTAGTTTAATAAGAAATGTATATTTTAAAATAAGATGAATGACCTTGCTTTAGTTTTATATAATTGAGGCTTTTTGTTGGAGCTGATTACAATAGCACATGTGTGACATTGTATTTTTCTTTGTATTTTCATTCAGTGTGGTGAGGGAGTATTTAACGGGGGAGCCATTCCTGCAATTTGAAAATAGTATGTTCTTCCACCGGTATCTTCAATTCAAATGGCTCGAAAGGTAAGTTATATGAATTTAACTATACTATCGTGTTTGTTGATCTGGCGTGTTGCGGTCACCAACTATACTTGATGAATTATGCATTTGTTCCGTTTTCTTCTCACCATAGCCAACCCGTCACAGCTAAAACCTTCCGAATGTACAGAGTATTGGGAAAGGGTGGTTTCGGGGAAGTTTGCGCGTGCCAAGTAAGGGCGACCGGAAAGATGTACGCGTGTAAGAAACTGGAAAAGAAACGGATCAAGAAAAGGAAAGGAGAAGGCATGGTGCTACTAGAAAAACAGATCTTGCAAAAGATCAACTCCAGATTTGTTGTAAGATGCCGTTTCAATTTGCATCGCAATGTGAACTCGTTTGCGGCAGACTCAAATTACGCCGTTTATTACGTATTCTAACAAGGAATGCACTGTGTTTAATAGACTTGCTTGAAGTTGTTTTGTAGATAAATGTATGTTAATTATTCTACAAATTAATTGCCTCAATATAAAACTGAATATATTTTTTGTTTGGTTGTACTGAAATTGCCGGAAACGAGTTTACGTTGTATCTGATTGGCCCGAGTCCAGAGTGAGAGTGAATGTTTCATATTTATATTTTCTACTGTCATAAAAGTGAAATGAAAAGCTACAAGTACACTTATTTGTGTCTTTTTAATAAATTAGTAAATATCCTTGATAATACTGTAAATATACTGGAATGTTGAAATTAAAGTTCAGTAAACACACTGATGATATTTGCCGTATTACCATGTTTTAATATCGATTGTTAGATTTTTTCCTCCCCCAAACCTGACACCATTTAAAATGAAAAACCAAATTTGCAGTTTTCACTTCTTACTCGCTCACTCGGGAACAATGCTGGGAATTTTAGCGAAATGCTGTTGTACGTTGACCCGTGTTTTTCTCATTAATAGGTAAGCTTAGCCTATGCATACGAAACCAAGGATGCATTATGTCTGGTTTTAACCATTATGAACGGTGGAGACTTGAAGTTTCACATCTACAATATGGGAGGTGAACCGGGTTTTGACCTGGAGAGGGCGTTGTTCTACGCGGCTGAAGTTACACTCGGATTGGAGCATCTTCACGCTCAGGGAATTGTATACAGGTGCTGTTGTAAACCTTCACACTTATACACTAAACATTCTGTCCAGTCCATATTATTGGGAAATTGGCTTTCGAAATGCGCGCGGTTGATGGACGTGCGCATACGGCCGGCACAAAAGTCAATTTCCCATCGTTCAATTTAGCAAATCGATATACGAAGATGAAATGCACATCAGGATTTATATCGAAAATCAATACTTTACTTCGGTTGCTATTTTTGTGTTGGCACGAGGTGTTTAAATTTAATTCTCGCGTGTAAGTACTCGCCCACGTAAATAAATAAATCCTCCGCTAATACCGACCACAGTACTAAAATTATATTCCTCTTCCTGACTGAATATAGTTGTTGTTGTTCTTTCCCAACAGAGACTTAAAGCCAGAGAACATTTTATTGGATGATCACGGTGAGATAAATGTTGGGTATTTATTATTTGAAGGAAGTAGTATGATTATTTAAACTGTTTTGGTTGGATTTTACTACAGGCCACGTGAGGATATCAGATTTGGGATTAGCAGTTGAGATTCCTGAAGGGGAGATGGTACGAGGGAGAGTGGGAACAGTCGGGTACATGGGTACGTGACGTATATTGTAAAGTATATAGGCAGGGGTTTGGTGCAATGCAGTTGAAACTCAATCAGTTGGATGTGGAACAACTACGAGCATTATTTAATTTCTGCTTAATTAAATTCTGTGACGTATTGCAAATCCATTTACGTGGTCATTTACGTCCTCCAAGGAAATTGGGAATTTGTGATATATGTACTGTAAAAGTGGATATTTTCGCGGGGCCAATGTTTTCGCGGTAAAACTAATTCCGACTTTTCACGCAGGTTAAATTTTCGCGGAAATGCGCTAATAAATAAAAATTAATGCCGTTTTTAGCAAAATACGTTGTACTACATATTTACGCCCTTGCTGCAGCCTTTACTCATAGGTTACTCATAGAAATAAACGCAAAAGGGGCGTAAGTGAAACGCATCTATTTTTACATCGAAATTGCGCTTCGGAAAATTATTTACGCGGTGATTAAATTTCGGTGTAAATGACCAGTGCGCGAATATCGCGAAATTAATGTCGCGTGAATAATTTCCACTTTTACAGTATGTTTATTTCAAAACTCAATTTGTTTACACTACAGGAATATTTGTTAGACTTCATCTATGCATGCTAAATAATAATACTGTATTATGATTTGGAAGAATTACAATCGTGTTATTTTGGGTAAAATGATCATGAAAATCCAGGAAAAGTCATGCAATTTAATATTTTTATAGATCTAATATGTATCCAGCTAGAAATAAATGGATGATGAGTATTAAATAATTTCTGTTCACATTATGGTCATGCAATGAATGGTAAAAAACCGTAATTGTAACTGCGCAACATACACGTTAGTTGAATATCATGACGGCTGTTTGAGTTCATTGGGAGGATATTCAACTGGTATTCAAATGAGCACCTCATTTTAATTCTCCATGCTTCACTGTTAAATTCTCATATTAACCGTCTCTTTTTTTATTATTATTGCATGGTAAAACTGCAGCTCCAGAAGTCGTGGAAAATGAGAAGTATTCTTACAGTCCCGATTGGTTTAGTCTCGGGTGTCTACTTTACGAAATGATTGAAGGACAGGTTTGGCAGTGATATACATTTATAGGATTAACGAGCATTTCCCTCGAGTATAACCAGTTGAACGTTTTTCGTTTTTCAATGCGTAGGCACCTTTTAGGATCCGCAAGGAAAAGGTAAAGCGGGAGGAAGTTGACCGTAGGGTTAAAGAAGACCAGGAACAGTATTCTAGTAAATTTAGCGAAGATGCCAAGAATATATGCCAGAGTGTAAGATTATTATAATTATTAAACGAGTTGTCTATTATTAGACAAGTTATCGCTACACGACTGTTGAAAAGGAAAATCTCCAAAAAATGTAATGGCTCGGTTCGCGTGACTATTTTACTTGGCAGTTACTAAAAAAGAATCCACGGGAACGCCTGGGGAGTTCCAGTGGTCGTAATGGTGCGAGAGAAGTGAAACAACATGAATTATTCAAGAGTACCAATTTTAAAAGACTGGAGGCGGGTTTCTGCGATCCTCCTTTCGTGCCAGATGTAAGCTTCTGCAATTTTATTTTCGTAAATATACAGCTGGGCATGCATTTTTCTAACGTTGATTTTGTCATTATTTAAAAGCCTCATGCCGTGTACGCCAAGGATGTTCTCGATATAGAGCAATTTTCAACGGTGAAGGGTGTCAATCTAGATGCAACTGATGATACGTTTTACAGCAAATTCAACACCGGTAGCGTGTCCATTCCTTGGCAAACAGAAGCAAGCGGGTTTTTTATTATATCAATGTTGAGTGAGTGAGCCAAAAGTAGTGCTTGCACTTTCTGATCCTAACATTAAAACACTATACCCTATCCAGAGTTTAGAAGACGAAAAAGTGAGCTTCTCCCTCCCCCAATGTGCGAAAGTAGACTCGCCGTATGCACGTGCATGGGCGAGTCTCACTCAAAGGAGAGGGGGAAACTCACGGCTCAAAGGTTTTGCCCCTCGTCTTCTAAACTCTGGATGGAGTATAGAAACATTTATGGTATTAACAAGGAAATAAAATCATTTGCTATCTGGTAAGAAAGCAGCGTAAATGTACATTTAATTCTTACTGAAATGTCCAATATAATGAAAGTACAAGGTTTATTAAGGTGAAACAAAAAAGTGGTTTGCTTGTGTAATGTAACCTTCCCTGATTTTTAATGGCCTATCAAAGTTTTTAAATTGACATTAATTGTGGTTTTGACCGAATTTATGATCTTGAACTGTTTTCCCCCATTTGATTTACAATTATGTGCTTCTCAATATCGTCATTAAAATTATTGTGCCTACATCACTTTAAATTGGTTTAGAAAAATCCAATTAAAGTGTTTCGTAAAAGTCCCACCAGCAGTTTAGCGAAATATTACATACCGGTATTTGAAAAAGTTTATCTGAACTATTAAAATGTTCCAAACTGAATTATCAACTGTTCCAATGTAGTTGGATTTTATATAACACAGTAAAACACATTTATTATATTTTATTTATATTCTGTTAGCAGTGGGAAAAGTTTCTACTAAAGTATTAATTTATTGTTGGGTAATGGGATTCATAATTCAGGAGTTGGACTTTTAAATGGTTTACTATGTACGTGGAAAATACTTTTGGCTTTCACGCGGCATTTCCGTATTTGCAAACATATAATCAAATGTTGATGTCCGAGTATGAAATCACTTTGTACCATTAGATGATAGAAACAGAGTGCTTCAAGGAACTGAACGTGTTTGGTCCCGAGAATACACCCAGCCAGGACTTGATGATGGATCAAGCCCCCGAGGAGCAAGTGAAAGGATGTTTCCTGTTTCGGCGATGGGTGCGTCGTAAAAAATGAAAGTTGCGTTGTTGGTCGCCAATTCGTTGGCTTTTTAAAGATGAATGCAGAAAAAGAAGATGGGCATTATGTTTGCAGCGGCGGACGTGATTGTGATATCGGATAAATGACCCGCCAAGTCCCGCGGCCATCCCCCCGAACAGACGAAGAGAGCCGCGCGAGCAGATCTTACGCAGAGTTTGGAGCTTCCAGGCAAGATCAATGATGGTTGTCATGCAAGTCATTTATGGATTGAAGCTACTCGGGAATAAGATAAAGATATCACCCATCATCGTTCTCTGAAAAACAAAAATCTCTCTTTTTTTTTGCTACGTTTAATATTGAGATGCAAAAAAATCATGGGGGCTTTAGACATTTAGAGTTGGTATGTGTGTGTGTGTGTGGTGTGAACATGAAAGGTGTTATTGGGTTGTAGTAGTATCTTTATTTTTTGTTTCTTTTGGGATGGGGCATTTTGCTGTGAGCATTTATACCCCATCAGGTACGTAGTAGTGTGAATTGCAGTGAAAATGTCTGGAGAATATAAAAGGTACTATGAAATCTGTCAAATTGACTTCCATTAGCGAAATATAAACAATTTTAATTTGGCATTTCAATTACAGATGTTGATTTTACAGATTGCATCGTATCCGAATTTAGGTGTAGTTGATTGCGGGGTTTTTTGCGCGCCAAGATTATTTATTGCGTGTTCGTTGGATTTTATACACGTGCCAGAACGTTTGCAGTTAACATTTTGTCTTCAACGTACTACATTTAATATTGAAAGGTTTATTGAACACAGGCATTTATGTTGACGACACCCCGAAAGTGGAAAGTAGCAAATTTTGAATACTTGTCGGTTTTTATTTATTTTAATTTTTAATTGGAATAACACATGCTCTCTTCCTCTTTTATAAGTGTCAATTTGCATTTCTCTCTCTCTATGTGTGAACTTCAATAAGTTACTAATGCTCATGCCAACAGGGATTTCCATATTTAAAACTTACAAGCGCGCACGCAAACACACTCGGTTGTTTATGTGCTCATTCTTCAGTTTTCTGTTGCAGTACAGTACAAATAATAACGGATGCGTATCAATCTTTTGAGATGGTCGCCGTGTATATACTATATATATTTAGATTTATTATACTATTTAAATCCTCGCTCTTATTTTCAATGTCATTATGCGTTGTAACAGAAAACTGTCAATTAGCTTGTAAATCGCTTGTGTTTTTTGGTTCCAATCTTGAAAAAGACAGTGTAACATAACCGTCACATTACTTAAACTTGGTACCTTTGTTTTATACCACAAGGCCGGGAAATTCACGCGACTGAAACCGTTTCCCGGAAAATAAATGCATCCATTTTCATTACAACAATGGGGAATATTAATTTTGAAACTTGGATAAAATCCAAATTGTGTTGAAATAATTATTAAGAGATTATAAGGTACCAAGTTTATTGTTGATTTAAAAGACGGGTACTTATGTAAAGCCATTGCTACTTATTGAGCCACGATTACGCGATGCATATGGTTTGTCGGACAGGCCTATTACATGTAACATATAAATTCATTGTCTAATGCTATAACGTTTCCAAAATGTTCTGGTTGCTCACGAGAACATGAGAACATAAATGGCGCGTGTTTAAATTGAAACGCGGCGGCCATGTTTGATTGAATAAGTGTGGATTCGGTTTGTAATTTTGTTACATTGCATCAGTGAATTGTTGTCATGTAATAAAGTTACATGACATGCTAAAGCAATTACAAGGATAATAGGTATGTCATTTACACGAATGCAAATCAAAGGTGTGACACGTAATCGTGCGCGCGACTGAATTTTCAATCCCGTATTGCGCATTTGAAAGTGAGATGTGCTTGGAGTTGACGATTGCTACGAAGTGCACTAGTGCCAATTTAGCATATATTGATCGATTGAATGCTGATCGATTAATGTACCGTGTACTCTTTGTTACTCGTTGTGAATTGGTGACATTTCGTAAACATGTTCATCCGGCCCCCGCCAATTTAGTCATATCTCGCCAGGGTCCCATTGTACAGCCCATCACAATGGATAATTTCTCCTTGATCCTTTTTATTATTATATAACTATTTGTTTTGATACATTGTACCATATGAATACTGATATACGTGTCGACGTCAACCTATTTCAGCAGTGCGATTCGCACAAATTGCCAATTTTTTTGTTGTTGTTATTTAAACAAACACTCGAACAAATTGCTCCAAGACATATGGCCAAATTTCCTCCAAATGTTATACATGTAAATGGTTGGTTTATTATTATTACTTGATTGGAAAATGTGGGAAGGGACGGGTGAGTAGGTACGCCGCATGTGTTTGAATCGTACATAACGTTGCTTTGCAGAATATAAAATTGGACAGAGTAAGGTTGAAACGATGACTTCCATTACTATACTTCCTGTACATTTGTCTTTATATCAGTGGAGCTAGTGATATAGTAAATTTTGGGTTTTTCAGATGCAGTAAATGTAAAATAGAGGCTACATATTGGATTGCATTTGCGCGATTATTGAAATTTAAGTCTGTTCATCCGTACATAGATACTCTTTGTTTGTCATTTGTGCTGACAAATATCCAATTTGTACAGAAATTATGTGACAAAGATAAATGGGTTTTTTGTTTAATCACAATTTATAAATAATTGCTGATGACCAATGTTCAGTCTTTAGCCTCTTTCTCTGAGTAATAATATTCGTCTGTATTCTCAATTCGTGACGGATCTCAATTTTATTTCTTGTTGACATCGTTCCCATACTTAATATGTAAGTCATTATACTGTTTGTCCGAAATTGAATAAGAACAGATTTAGAGAGTATTTTCACGGCTTTTTTATAATTCGGAGCGCGAACAGGTTATATGCGATAAGTGAAAATGGAAACACGGCCATATAAATTGTTAACACATTTTTTTTTGTTCTTTTATAATTAAGTACAGTTCTCTGTATAATATATGAAATCATGGGTGCTAATATATGTTGTATATTTTACTTCCAAAGTGATGTACTGGTTACAATTTTATTAGGCTAAGAGAAACAAATTGATCTACTGTGTTTTGATCATCGACAATCTCTGGGTAGATCGTAAATAAATCCCTTTTAAAGAACAATTAGTAAATATAAAGTCTGGTTTATCGCGTTTTTTTTCCAGGGTATTATTGAAAGTAGAAAGTTTTAAAATATATTTGTAAAGTGGCACAATGCACAAACGAAGCAATAAAATATTAGAAAGCCAATGCACAATGTAAATCAAGACTGATTAGCTTGATACAGTAACTATATATATTTCAGTTTACTAAAATAAATTTGAAGAAAGTTAAAATGGCCGCTGGCTTTGTCAATATAGGCCTATATGTTGTTTTTACAAGTTTTTACTTTGTATTTTGAATTTAAATTAGTTTTTACACAGCTTTAAGTCATTATGTCAAGATAAACTACTCTGGATAGCAAAACATCATATATGCAAACTAATTTTGCGTTATTCAAATGGTTGAAGTTTCGCTAAATTTTCAAAATTTTATGGTAGTGACGTCATACAATCGCCGGCAGCAAGGCAGCGATGATTGGCCAATGTTTCATGACAACATAAAATTTTGCAGATAACTACCTATAAACTTTCGCATCTGATTTTCTGGTCGAGTTGTTAAAGAAAATAGGTCATATATAGGCTCGGATTTCATCCTAAATCGAGATTAGAGACAAGAACTACATCGGTGACCAAGTTTCTACGTCGCGATAAACTGCTTGAATTGGCAACACCGCCCGAATGACGTCATTGACTGCGCAAGTCCCGAGGATAATGCGATAGCGGTTGTTTGTCTGGCTGTAGTTTCTGGCTTGATATTAGCGAAATATAATTTCTCGTTTTGGTACGTAGATGGTGAAGGTAAACCGTAGTAAATGTCTGCTTCTTCGGAGCAGGTGCTTGTAAACATTGTCGATTTACCGTCACCGCCATCTGGGTCGCGTGACAATTACGACGACGATCCGCTTTTGGACGGTACCGATCCGCATCCGCATGTCGATCCGCTTCTCTCTTCTACTCCGACATCGGCAGCTGCTGCTGTGATCGTACCGGTGCCGATCCCGATCGTAGTGAATTTCAGCAATTTGCCCGACGTAACTTTCGCAAATAATCATAATCAGAGCTACATTCAACAATCGAGTCGAAGTAATCGCGAAAATCAACCTCTCCTACCCAAAATGGAAGTGGACTTGGCCGATTGCAGTTGCAACGTTTTTTCGGACGATCCGCAATTCACGCAAATCATCAGGGAAACTGAAATTGCCATCGGAAATGGTATCTATCCTGAAAGGATTTCGCAGGGATCCAGCGGCAGTTACTTCGTGAAAGACACACAATTGGTAATTAATATTATTAAATAATGGGCTGTCATGCTCTTGGATTAATTTCACATGGAAAGGTAAGAAAGGTAGGTGAAAAATCAGAAATGTGAAATTTTAAAAATGCATTGGCAACCCTGAAATCTTTTATTAAGCTTTATAAAAAAATTTAACATCCGCTGTAATACACCCTAATTTCCAATTTCCAGTGAATGGTGTTGCAATGCAGGATATTTTTAAAGTAATTTGTGACTACTTGTTTGTCAGCAGCTAGACCATGAAATTTGTTTACAATAACAGTAACATGGTACAGTCTCAGGACAGGAAACAGATAAAGATATATGTGTAAAAAATACGGTATAGGTAGATTTGTTTAGAAACTTCAGATAAAGTGGCCATTGAACTGATATCACTAATTTTTAGATTACCGTCAAATGAGGTGAAGTGATACACTTTTGAGCTTCATGAGTGCATAACTTTGGGGGAAAAAATTATTTTGTTGATCGGTTTTGACTGATGAATGAGTCTTCAATACAGGATAAAGGAAAAAAATCGTCAATATAATATATAATGTGCTTCCATTTTTTTTTCTTTAAAAAGTAGTTGTATCAAGTCACCCTCATAGGTGGGGTGACTTGATACTAGTGCTAAAAACCATGCAGTATAAC
>JAQIWR010001823.1:0-12596 GCA_034695945.1 Glomeris hexasticha
TTCTGTTTGTTGCGCTAGCCTCGTTTCTCCATCCCCTAAAAGTCTCCAATTTACATGCCTAGTGTACAGTGCGTTCTACAAAAGTTAGAATTCGAATGACCTTGACAAACGTTGCCAAGGTCAGGGGGAGTATGACTACCGCTTAGCCCTCATAGTTTACGTTACAAAACCTTAATACATTATTGTTGTCCGTACTGCCGTTTTTGATGTATTTATCATTATGCACCGAAATTCTATTGTTTCCTGTGATCTGAAGCACCCTGTATATGTTTGAGCCAAAATTGAAATAAATCTGAACATCGTGATTACATAATAGCAAATTAGCGAAAGTGTTACGAGAAAATTATATTATTACGCATATACACATTTGAATTTATGAATGTGTAATTTATAATTACATTTTACTCATATATTCATAATGAAATATTATCTTCTTGAAATAAGAATATTATTAAGTAATAGATGTAAGACAGGCAGGATAGATTGCAGAGAGATTCCATATTTAAAGGGATAATTGGATTGAAAATGTAGATTATTTTACATTGACCTACATTGTATTCTGCGCATTAACTAATTCAAAGTGCAGATTATGTACTTTTCTGATTATCCTTTCACAATCTGTATAATTCTTTCCGGACGTAATCTTCAATTCAGAGAAATGTTTTATAAATCTCATTATACGTACATATATCTACATCAGATTTTGCGGATGTTTTTAATCTAAATAACATTTGCAGCTGTACGAACGAGTATTGAAAATGTAAAGTACTGATGCTTTCAAATTTCGGCACTGCATAGAATTGCAATAAGATAAATACATTTGTTGACACATTTCTTTCAATGGATGTGGTAATTCTGGTTTATACATAAATAACTATACAACACTCACTTTCCTTGCAACTTTTCTCACAGCGTGAAAAAGCGGAAATAAATTGTGAATTTTATTTCCAAGATGGCTGCCACAATTTCCTTGTTCGCTAAGAAGCATCACGTGACTTTTTTAATGAGCTCGTCTGTTTTCTAATGAATGAATGGATGAATGAACGACTGAATGAACGTATTGGGAACGATGCATCTGCTTCGGACACATTTGCAGTGACGTCACTGTCGCTTTTCATCTCACCAGCATGATGATTGCGTGGGGTCCTTGGTGTTACTGGGTTCTTTGGTCATGGGGGTCCTTCATTTCTGGGGCTCTGCACTGACGGTTTACAAATTGAATGTGGTCTCGAGATGGTGACGGGAGCGAAGATGAATATAACTCCCCTCCATAACTGCATCAATGTACTAGTAGAGGGGTGTGTGTGTACATGGAGGAGATAAAGGAAGACGAGGGACAGAAGAAAGAAACCTAAGGAGGGCTTCTTATACTGATAGACAAGTTCCCCTGCGTAGATTTCTCATAAAAATAGGACATCTTATATAGTGTTGAGGAAAATCTCCCATTTGCAGTGAACTTCTCTGCCCAAGTAGGCCATCGATTCGAGCAAGGTCGCCATTTTGTTGTGACATTGGTGTTGGCATAAAAATCCAAACAAGTTGCTCTTTTGATTGATATGCCGAGATATTTCAGAGTTGAAATGCCACGTGCTCCGATCCGTTTATATACAAACCAGGACTTTAGACAACTATATGAAACTTATTTGACTTATTTGCTTGACTCCATTGCTTGCAGGCAATAATCGGACAGTGACATAATGGTTGTAAGTGGAAATATATTGGTCGTATTTCATTTTTATGGCGTTAGGACTTCTATAGTATAGAGAACAATACATACAGTATATACCCTACTTCAAGGAACAGTTAATAATACACCGGTGAATAGCTGTCACCAACTATACAATAAGCTACTCTTTCTTGGGTGTGTCAAAAGATTACACAGGAAGAACAAGGCAGCAGTAATTACTTATAATTGTCGGGAAACAACACGTTAATAAAACGTTAATTTACAAAATCACCTCATGGAGTGCACGATATACTGAATTGTGTTCATTAAAGGTGAAAGTATTTCTTTTTATAAAAGAGCTGTGCATGCTATTTTGCATTCTGAGGTGCCTTTCATGCAAGGGTTGTCAACTGGATTTTTGCTCTATATTCATCTTGATGCATAAAAACATGAAGACACACAATAAATCATAATGCATGAAATGAAATTTCCATACAAACATGGCACATAAAAAAATTAGTTGCTATATGTTGGGGTACTTGCACTTCATTTGTAAACTGGTAGAAGATGGGTTCTTTTGTTTTCTGTGTCAGTTGCAATAAATGTATTCCTATATTCACATTTTGACCTTGGAATTCAGATTTTCGTTATGATATATTGTGCATGGCAACATTTTCATAGGCCAATGAACAAGTTCACTGGTTCAGGTTCAGTTTAAATTAGACCTGCAAAGCGACATTTCGTTAAAAATCAACTTGTATTGATGCTGAAGAGTTGATCATTGACAAAAAATGTATTTTATGTCAAATCACTCTTCTAGCTATCATTCAGTTTGCAGAAAAGCCAGTATAACCGTTTTTTTAAACATAATATACAGAATGGGTTTTGTGGATGTGCTTTTTTTTATTTTCGGAATTCCTTTTTAAGTGTAGTAATAGAAACAAATTATCTGCACCTTTCCGCTGCTTTTGTGCTGTTAATTTTTTTATTTTTTATTTTTAGTTTTGACACAAATGTTGTGTATCAGCTCGCACAGCATGATGAACATTCCTTGCCTTGGATCTGTATGTATATATGCATTGAAGTCACGCGATGTGAATTGTGTACCGTAACCAGACTTTCAATAGGTTAGAAGGAATCTAAAAAAATTCCCACTATACACCTATACTTGCACTTTCTTTATTGACATAGTAGGGGACACTTTTCATTGAACCAACAAGTAAAATTCTATGTATTTTGCCCTTGGCTGTATTTGGATCAGAAGTTTGTTGGTGCGTGTCAAATTATATGAATGACATTTTTTATCCACTCGTTTTGTTC
Source organism: Glomeris hexasticha (assembly GCA_034695945.1). Lineage (NCBI taxonomy): Eukaryota > Metazoa > Arthropoda > Diplopoda > Glomerida > Glomeridae > Glomeris > Glomeris hexasticha. The sequence continues at coordinate 2,987 of JAQIWR010001823.1, forward strand.
ATTGAAGCTTTATTCTTCTCAAACCATTTGTAAAAACGTTATAAGTAGTTGAATATCGCATTATAATCTTGGGAATTTTTTATTAACCGGCCATTTTAACAATTTGTACATTGCATTTTGCGATGTTATACAACAATGCTCATTTATAGAAAATAACTAGCTACCATGTCTTGTCTGCATTTCCTTATATAATGCATTTTTTTCTATTAAATTATCTAAATTATAGTGTGTGCAAGTACTTTACTCATCACATCATCACTGCAATTAGTCTCTTTAATAACACGAATATGATACATCCATGCATTCAGTATTTACTTGCATGTAACTTAATAATATTCGACTGCTATAATAAGTGTTGAATTTGTTGTTCAAGCAGCATTCGAGTCGTGTATCCAAATAAAGCATATCATGTACTTCCAAGAAAAATATAGCTTTCAAATGACATACAGTGAATGTTACTAATTACTGCATGATAAATGTCTTCTGAAGAAATAATCCAATGTACCATGTAAGACAAACCATGGCAATAACATGCATTTTTAGACCTTACTTTTAGCATGACCTACATGCATACGAGTGAAAAAGTAAGGAGTGTTTTTCTCCATGAGGTTTTTGAGTACATACCGTGTGGTCTTCATAGTCTGGTTCATTCTCTGCTACTCGCAAAAACTCCTCATGGTCATTGTCTACGAGCACTTGCAAATCATGGCCTTTATGTGCACTATGTGCACGCGAATGTCCATGCTGATGGTGATGTGGGAATTTGGCAGCAGTAGCTAGTGCCAACAGTACAAGAAATACTGACCATCTGTGACCAGCACTGAAAGATGCACCCAGGGCGCACATTGCACCCTTTGATCAGCAACCTGCTTTCAGCTTTGCGGGGAAGTCTCTTATTTTTTCCCTTCTAATAATGCTGGCCACAGCACCCAACTCCCCCTTGTCACTTGTCACTAAACTGATGTGGTACCCCTTGCCTTACTACAATATTTGTCAGTTCGATCTTCCTGTAATTCCAACTTTCTTCTTCCTCTTTCTGTTCCTCCTTCTTGTTGCTCACTCTGCAACAGACTGACTGACTCTGCTTCTGGCCAACGACGACTTCTTCACTACTACTTCTTTGGTGGGGGTTCACACACTGTCTTTGAGTTGTAACACAGCCGACCGCCGTGTGGGGGCGCTGCGAATCAGTAATCCATTGCATGACGACATCATCACTTGTATTCTTGGAAATATTGCATGCATGCTTCCATTGTCACACAGGCTCTTTTTCAAAATGCTCTGGCAGTTTACCATTAAAAATACACCTATCGCAAATAGTAAATAGATTAAATTGTATTGTGATCATTAAAATGTAAAAACACTTTGGAAAAACTATTTAATTAGCAGAACATGTCAGACAATTTAAAAAAGTTACATTCAGTAATCTACTTCGTTTTCATTTTGCAAAATCAGATGATCCACCTCCAAATACTAAATGTGTGGCATCATTTTTGGATGATCCCTTATGTATATCACGTTGCTGGTCGTTGAGTGCTCATGCAGTCACAAATATGATTACACATTGAAATTTTCTGGCAGGCGAATTCGAGTAGGGACTTAAAATTCTCAGGCAGTTATGTATAGAAATGATTTATAGGAAGTTAAAATATGTTCGCCATCTCTCTCCACTAATTAGGGTGTGTAAATTTCCATGTTGAAGTCACAGTCCAAATTGGTTCTCGAATTACAGTGCGTTGGGGGCGTATAGTAGTCCCCTGAACTCCACACTCCAATCCTTATTTAGTTTCTAGATATTTTCAGAATTTTCCTTAGCCCTGAATTTATGTTGTAAAAACCTAAACAGAATCTCTTCATAATGACGTCACATGAGAGGGTGCGGGTTGGGGCAAGGAGTCTGTAGTGGTGAAAGGAAGAGAGTATTCGAGAAAGTGATGTCACATGTGGATTATTTCCAACACAAATTAGTAGATTGTAAATTACAGACAGACTTTTGTACATGATCTCCAAACACGAGAGTAATTCGATAGCATATTTTTGTTTCTCAGCATTTTCTATGCAAATAAAGCTTGCAGGGGGAGATATTGCTTATGCATGGTCAGAAAATGTGACGGGATTAATGAACGGGCCCAAATTTTCCGGGCAATGAACGGAAGGATATAATGTGTCTTAGTCGGGCCAATTACACAAGGATCCACATTCCACACTCAGTTGGAAGGGGTTAATATTTCATCAGATTTGCATCAGGCGTTTAGAGCTCTGCATGATGTTTAAATCTAGTTTTTTTGGTTAAAAAATTTGCAAATGTCAAAATTTCAAGGTTATGTGAAGTATATCTTGGCAATAAGGGATACAAGTTATGGAAATTCCACAAAATTAAATTAATTTTCTTTCTAGCTGTTAAACATGATTATTAGTAAACAAAAGAATTAGTTTATTTGGAAGGAATATGATTGCTAGTGAGGCATCACTGTATTTTCTAGCTCCACGTTTTTTTGTGTGGGTGAAGTGGAAGTGACAGGGAATTAGCAAAACCAGCAAGGCAACTGCAAATCTATAGTTTTGCCTGTCACTGAAACTCGTTAACATACATCATTCTTGACCTAAACATATGTACATGACCTGAATTTATTCTTTCGCTACATGTGTAATGAAACAACTGTGGCTACATTTCGGTATTTGCTTCTTTTGGTATACAATGTAGACACACCTGGTGAAAATTTTCGTTTCAGTTGTGGCCAATTCGGGCAAATAATCCAAATCCAAATGCTCGAAATTTTGCTCTGAGCACGTGTTTCGATATTTCTCTGCCTCTGCAGCTATATTTTTTAATGCAGAACAATTTTTCACTCTTATAGCCTACTTTCTGATGACTTATCCGAATGTAAACACATAAAAAGCCCTAAAGATAACAAATATGAAGGATGACACCGAAATCAAGCTGTAAGATTGCTTCATGAAATCTATAATTATACAACAAGCAATTATAAGCTTTTTTTTGTGTGATGAGATGGATTAAATTGTTGACTACTTTAATGATATAGGGCTACAGTTTAATGAGGAAGTTTGCTTCCTCTACATGTTTTCACCAGTTCCATCGCATGCAGTGGTTTCATTCATCCCTGTGCAAAGAGCTGCTTGTTTTGCTTTTCATTATCTTGAGCAAAAATCGGATTCTGGGAATAAAAACGCGTTCAAGTGAATGAAGTTTTTTCAAATCATATAAGGATAATGCTAGGTGAAGCGAAGTAATTAGGAATTATTGCGTCTGTCAAAAGGGCCTTGTTCCAGTAAGTACTTGAACGATTGCCACAATGGGTTTGTGTCGTTGTTTCTTCATGTGTAAGAGCTTTTGGGATGGCCAGGGGTCAGCTGCACAATTGCCCTATGGGCCGAGGGCAAAACCGCCCTTCAACTTTTATCTTCCCTTATACTGCATCTAAATCTTAATGACTTATTTTACTAGACGTTTTTCCGACGTCCATCACTCAGCAGGAAATGTTCGTTTTCAGTGCACAACGGATTTAACCAGCATTTGTTTCGCTTATTTCAACTGTTTTCCTTTTTTAACAAAGCATTTTTTGTTTGTTTGTTGGGATAATTTGGCAAGTGGGGGAAAATGAATTGCACCCCATTTTTTCGCTTCCTTCTGTGTATTTGTATTTTATCGTGTTGCTTCGTGTTCGGAGCAGGTTCGGAGTGAAAATAGAAATTTCTCTATTCAAACACTGCGTTTATTGAATTTTCAAAGCGCTCTCTTCTGTTTATTCTTCATGGCTGTGTTCCAGAGATATACGAGATATTGTTTACATTGTTTCAAGTTTCACGCGAAATATTTGTCTTTAAATTCACTAGATTTAGGACCATGAACTGCTCTGGGATTCAAATGGGGACGTCTGAGTGTGTTGTATCTCTCTCTCCCTCCCCTCGATCTCCTATAGCAGTGCCATAAAAGTCAGACTGTTATAAGGAAACTGAGAAATTGCCTACTACATTGTTCATCAAAATATAAAACATATCCCTACGGGAAAACAGTAAGGGATTTTCCAAAAAAATTGATATCATACTCTGAGGTGGAGTTGGGCTAACAATGGGCTTAAAACAAGTTTTCTAACAGCCATGCAGCCATTTCAAAAAGTTTATGTTTGTTTATAATGGACTACTTTTTCATGTAAATGTAATTATGTGATGATATTTTCCACTCATTGGCCTTGAATAGGCCAATATACCATGGTTATACTATACATATATCCCCTGACCCGAACCTTTACCCATTTCCGACATATTTGGAGATTTACAATCTAGGGGAAATGAATGATTGTGACCTTTTTGAGCAAATTTGCCGATTTAATATATATAATGGAACGACTTTTGCTTCTTGAACTCGGTAATTATGTTTTTAGCGTTCAGAAAATATTACAGAAACTCATTTTGAGGCGGGGGGGGTGTAATTAGCAGTATAGTTTGCTGCAGGTTTGGGGGCTGCAGCTGCTTATCTCAAATTATCTCACAAGGATTGGCTTAGTCGGTGATAGATTGGCATTTAAATTCGTTATTTCAGTGTAGTTATTTCTCAACCACCTATATATACTTGCAATGTTATTTCCATTTGTTTTTCCACATTTAGCTGCCTCAAACCTCTTGCATGCCTCTAATTATTCAGACGTATGTTTACTGCCATGCACATTTGTTATTCACCTATTCTGCTTATGCATTTATTCAATAGGCTATACAAACATTCGTGCAATGCTATAAATAGTCGAAGGGAGCAGTCGCATTTCGAATACCATATACCTAATGTTAACGAATGTAAAATTATTGGAAAATTTACAGACGTGAAGGAATATATGTATGATTGAATATGACAGCTGTATGATAGCAGAATTGTGATGCATCCTGTACAATGTAATTCGAATTATGCTAAAAGTTTTATTAGATGCGGCTTTCCATTTGAAGCATGCTTTTTTTGTTTTAGTCCGCAATGCCTCTTCAGTGACCACAAAGACCTTGAACCTTCTTAATCTGGAACTTTGTGGGTCAGTAAAATTAAGGCTTTTACTCTGTGTCTACACTGTAACAACAAACTTCATTATTTTGAGTTATTTTCCACCGAATTAACAGGTAGTTTTTTTAAATCAAGCTGATTATATGTTTAAACCTCACCCTCATGTGTCACAAAATAAGACGCTTACCTAGCTGCAAAACTATAGACGTTTCAAATCAGCTAAATATTGGGACTATAGATTATATGGAAATTGTTAAATAGTTAGAATTATTGTTTTTACTTGTGAATGGAAATAGGCTACATTCTGTGGATAATCATTCAGTCACATAAGCATGACGTCATAGAGTTATTAAGACGGTTCAGCATCATCCAAGAGCATGTTATAAATCTTATGACACTAATTACTTATTAAGCAATTTATGACTGTGCAGTTAAAAAAGCTAAGATGTGGGTTATGGCTATGGATCTGTATTTCCCTTGTTTGTGTCTCACTGAGATGCATGTAAAGCATGTACCTGAATGTCATTAACATTCAGCTCATGTTATAGCTTGCACCTCAGCAATAGTTCCCCCATGTAAGGTCAAAGTTCACTTCGTATAGTAATAAATTGGACGCATTGGACACAATGTTTCGCCCCAATCGGTTGCATGGTCACTAATTATCATAGCAGGAAGAAGCCCCAGCTCTATTGATTGTCATATTATACATGTCACAACATTAGACACTATAATAAATTTGCGACAGTCAACTGAGGACACTTTATTTGGGCGCATCTGAAGTCAAGTTGTCACTATGCATTTCCTTATTACAGATTTCAGTGAGGTTTAATTGTACGAATATTTATCAGCTTCAATGGAATAAAAAATTATGGATATAATGGTACATAATAAATAATGCAAATGAACTGTGATTGTAATGCAATGAACCGAGGAAGGAAAATTCTACAATTGCAACAAACCCTTGCTTATGGAATATATAAAGTTTTGTTCGTTTTTTTTAAATTATTAGCTACCATTATCTCAGTAACTCATGAGGAAACTTCAGCTTTTTCAGCAAATACTAAATCTCCACATCGAGTAAAATAACACTAGTGAGTCTTGTTTGTCACGTTGCCTCAAACCTATAAAAATGCAGTACTTCGTCTTAGCATATGCAATATATTTTCTGTATTTTACTGTGAACAGTAGAAATGCGGATGTATTAACGTTTCTATATTCAACACAAATTGTTTATTTATGGCACTCGGTTTGTTGAGCTTTGGAAAGTGTTAAAAACCAGTACAGGATATGTATGTAATTCATCAATATCCTATCATGCATGCACATTTTAGTAAGCCTGAGTGAGTTTCTGTTCACGGTGTTAATATTGCCATTTCCCAGGAAATCGCAAATGCTGGCAACATAGTTTTCACATTTAAATTGTGTTATTGGGTTATGCATATATATGGAGGTATTGCATGTGCAATTTGCCAAGCCAAATTTGCGACAGAATTTCACAATTCTGGATTTCCTGGACTAAATACAGATGATATTTGGATAGGCATTTAATAAATATTGTGGAAGTTGTTATTGTGTTAGCAGAGAAAGATGAATTAGACAGTATTTTGACCATTTCAAACGTTTTAGATGCTATTCTGAGAGAATCCCATAAGTGTGATAGTGCTGTTACTAATGGCTCCTTCAAATCCGATATCCTCTCATTTTTAAAAACCAATCTTGACAGTCGAAACCGACTGAAAACGTCTTGTTGGTCTAAGAATTAATGTCTAAATGGGGTTCATTTCAAAATTTTGATATATTACCACATTAACCCGACACCAGCATGTTTCAAAACTTTATGGAGGACATCTACAAAGTCGTTTCGTTTTATTAGGGCCATCTTATAGGTTATGTCATTATATTGTCAGGTTGCATGGATACATCCATTACAAATGAGTACTGAAGTCTTTGGGACCCTACATATTTTTTGCATTGCTTCCAGATGTGATGTTGTCAAATGAGGCATAATTCCATCAATGCTAAAAATATTAAAGTTGGCACTATATGTGATGTTTCATGTTTAAACTCCTCCTACACGATGAAGCTTGTGTATATATATACTTATGAATGGAGTGGGGACTCAGTAATTCGACGGTGTGAGGATGATAAAGTGTATGATTGAGACTTTCTGGGTGGTCCTAACGTCCTGCCGTATAATTTTGGCTGCAAAAATTTTCCCTCCTATTCTCCTTATATGCTAAGGCGAAAACTAAAGCTCAGCTTGAAAGAAGCGCAGTTGTAGAGAGTCAAATGCGGTCCATGCTTGAAAAGCTTGGCCTATCAATGGGGTTTTAGCCGAACACCTGTGTGTGTGTGTGTGGATGCATGCTATTTTTAGTGAGATTATTCGACGCACGCACCAGCATTTCTCATAAAACTTTTCAAATATGACCAGTTCTCCCTGGTGATGTTTCTTGAGAGGCAAGATGCTTGTTGAGGTGTATCGACCTCTGGTGTTGTATGATTTACTTTCAACGGAAATGCAACCAACATCCATGAGCCACTTTTCAAACCTGGGGGTCATCCTCATGCTCGTAAAATTGAACATAAAAGTTAGCATAGGACATATAGCAAATTTGCAAATATTTTGCACATAGACTTCATACCACGTTGGAATTCTTACCTTTATGTCTATCATACAGATAACTTTAGATTTGTGTAAAATACCACCTGAATAGTTGCCAGACAGCATCATATTTTGCAAAGTGAAACTAATAAATATTATAGCACATCGTAAATGTCTTGAGAAATACGTAAATCTGAAACTGTATCATGCAGATAAAACCATCATCTGTGCTATATTATATACCACGCCTGTAAGCCAAAATCTACGTAGGTGAGAGTTGACTGGTGTAATGGCTGCCGAAAACATCCTGCACGTTTGCGAATACTAAACAGCTGGAACTGTTGTACAGGATTCTTTAACCCAAAATTAAATTTTATGACTCCAAATTGGGTTTTCGCTTTTCTAGATTTTGTATGTCTGGTCCCCAACAAACGATGGGTTATTGCCAATATATTTATTTGCTCATTCCAACCATTATACACCCAAATATGGGTGATGCACAGAAAACGGTGCCTGATAATTTAAATTGTTGGGGAAAATAGTTCTGGAGAGATTTGTTTGTATAGTCTGCTAATTGATCTACATATATATTCAAAAAATGAGAAAATGTTTTCAACTAAAATCTGTTTTCAGGGAAAGTTAAAGATGGCGATCGTGTGGCCCTAATGCACTATACTCATAGTGAAGAAAATATTCTATTTTCAGTTGGTGCTATTTTAAGTGAAATACGATAAAACGACAACCAGTTCAACGTTCAACGAGATTAGAAGCAGTTGGTCACAGTATATTACAGGGTATAGTTACTCTTTTGAAAATCCTGGAGAAGATAAGGATTTCCAAAATTGGCTATTTTATACGAATATATGTATTTGGGTGGCCTGGGCAGACAATTGGTGTAAAATTTAACACATATATTTGTGAGTTTCCCTGGCCATTTTTCCATAACTTTAATTAATAATTTACAATGCGTTTTGAATTTTATTATTTTCAGTCAAGTCAGTCAGTATGGTAATATGTATTTCATAACTCTAAATTTCGATAAGTATCAAGTTTCAGATAAACTGGAATTCTTCGAAATGTTCTGCAGTATTTCTATATTGCAATTATAAGAAAAAGTAATATACTTTCTTTTAAGGATTCTTTTAACTTGCAACTTTGTGGTGATGGCTTCAATAAAGACCTTGGACTTGAGGGCACTGGAAACCCTTTCGTTACAAGGCCATTGTGGTGTACATGGTGTGCGCATGCGTACTGGGTTAAAGTCTGCAAGTTCTCAGTTGACATGACGTCCATCTGTCAGATTGTCTAGCATTGACAGGCTACAGGGTGGCCCATTGCTACCCGATATACATGCCCTTTTCTGCACCTGGGAGTAGGGGACCAGTGTCAACTTTAACAAATTTGTCATGAGGCACTCGGAAAATCAACAGAGCGTTTTACGTTTGTCATTTATTATGTTGTAGCAAACTTACAAGTAACACGATGCAAGTCTGTTCATAACTATAAAAAAACTGGCGTTGAATAGATTTAACTGTGAATCATTATTTTAATTTATTAATGTGGATAACTTATTGTGCTGAAATACATCATATCACTTATACTGACAAACTCTGGGAAAATGCACATAAATCATGGATTGTTTGTGCTTGCCTCCCTTATCGAGCAAAACATATAAACATTAGCCGTAGGGAAATTTCACTTGTTCCGTTTCTATAAGTTTCAAAATGAATAATCCCACCAAACCTGCACTAAATTTATAATGTATCCATATTTATTTTTCGTATACTGCAATGAAGTAAGCTTTTCTGGCATTAAACCATATCTGGTAAACATTCTTGATGATTTTGGAGCATCATATATCTCTTTAAGAATATACAGTATAGTGGAAGAGCATATTTAATAAGAATATAATTTTGTTTTATTCACTGAAAGAAAAATGTTGGTCAAAATGACCCAGGAAAGTTAGTCAAAGCTTTGTCCCAAAAGTGACTCGATTTGGT
>JAQIWR010001824.1:0-12595 GCA_034695945.1 Glomeris hexasticha
CAGAAACACGATTTTTCGACTGATGCGCCACCTACCCACCAGGGCAGACTTTACACGTTCGGGATGATTAACCTTAAGGGACATCCATAAACGATGTTATGCTTTACCTCAACATCCAATTCAAGAATATCCACTTCGGAGTTCAAGATGGAGCACAGGTTTGGAGTTGTTCTTCCAAAGTCACCGTGAACAAATTCTTTGACGTATCTGAGTGAAAGTTCAGGGATATTTTCAGGTAAAATTGAGACTATTATATTTTGGATAAAGGATACGTTCCAGCTTGTGTAGTGACGATGATTTTAAAGTGGTGCATATCTGGCATTATTTCAGCCTTCATCGTGTGAATCATTTTCTCTCGGGTTGCCAATGGGCGCCTGGAAACCAAATGTGGGTCAGTGAATGAAATGTATCATAACCTATTATTTGTAACTCTAGCAACCTGTGTAAGACTCGGATAGGAGTTTTCTGCAACAATTTAACATTTTCCAATTCCAAGAGTTTAGCATGTTCCGGCTCAAGTTTTACCGACGAATAACACAATGCGGAATAAGTTTTCGTTTTGCTTTCTTCACCATCTTTCAGTTTCTGAATCTCTTCTCTGTGAAAATAGGGGAGCAGTACATTAATTTTCACCAGTAATACAGTGAATTTTTAGTAAACCTTTTAAAGCATTTTCTCAACTTGTAACTACAGTGATTACAAGTTGATTGCAATGCAAAAAATACAAACTAGGCTTTCACAAACTTTGGTACAAGTTGCAGATCATTCACAGCAATGTCCTTTGTACTTGCATTGACTTCCTAGTACAGTATTCAATAACATTGCTCAATATTAATATGCCAATGTGACACGATTCGCATTGCAAGACACCTAACATTTTGGAATTCAGTGATGTCTTTTTGTGAAAATTTACAACGTTGAGGGTTAATTATTTCCAACACAAATGGGCGACCTATTTGCAAAGCAAATGATGATTTATATTCCCCAATATTATTATTATTTAACAATTCACATCTTGCCTTTTCCTAGTGTCCTCACATCTACATCTTCCCTTCCAGAGGAAGAAAACTTGACATCTGTGCCACAATATTTAAAATAATAGTAAGTAAAATACATAATTTGCCTGCAGCATTGTATAACTGGTGATAATTAATACCTTGCGCCTTAAACTTGGGCACCAGTATATCACAAATAAGTTCTTGCACTGAAAATTCCATTAACTTCTCTCCATCCACAAACCATGGTGTTTGGCTCAACTTTCTGGAAAACTTGTTATAGCGACCTTGTTTGGAAAACAATATATTCAATGTTGCATAACTTCATTCTATAGAATTTAGAGCTTATATTATTGCCTGCTAGATAAACTGGTGTGTGACTACATGTAACTTTTCCAAATTTGCATGACAAATTTGGTAACTTTGGTGGACATCCTACGTACCTTCAGAGAAAATACTAAATTCATATATACATTTTTATGTCAATTAATTGTACTTCTATAAATGAAACAAACTTTCTCAGATCTTCAGCTGTCACTTGCAATAAAGTTTTTTCTACAGCTGACCGAGTAAATATTTGTCGAAATTTCTGAAACAAGATGGAACATCAGATGATTATTAATTAATTGCACTTGTACTGCAATACTTACCCTTCTATGCTTCTGCTTGGTAATGTTGCAACCAGGAATTAAATATCTGGAGCAGGGGTGAAACACATTTTAATTTAGTTATTAATATTAAAGGTAAAAAGCACAATGTAATTTGTAAATGTAGGTATATAATCTTACAAAGTTTCGCATTCTTTATTATCATCATCATAGTCGAAATTGACATTTATTTCAAATGGGCTCACAGACCGATATGGCACAGCAAGCACTTTCTGAATATATGGTCCTGCAATCCACTTCCAAACTTCTTTGACTGAAATTATATCCGCTGATGTGCAGTTTTTAAATACTGATGGGAAGGCTTCAGTAAGGTGCACAAGCAGAGTACGCTATTATTTCAAAAATAAAAATTCTGCAAAACCTTCTTGAGCATACATGCAGTACGTTACATATATTGTGCATTTCACCTGTCTAATCAGTAGACTTGGAGGAAAGCTCAGTGCTAATCCAAAGCTAACCATTTCATAATCTGTAGCTTTAATCTTTTCAAGTACCTGTATTAAGAAATTAAATTTTTATAAACTCAGTTTGTCTTTAAAAATAAATCTTATTAGACCTGATCAAAAGCAGAAGTACAGCACAGATCTTGCAGCAGTCCCAGGCAAGTCACACACGTGTTTGGCTTGATTTTTTTGGGTAAGTTTTCAATGGGTGAATCCATAAGTGGTGAAATATCTGAAACCGCCGCACACTTGTCATCAATTTGATCATAGTCTTGAGAGTTGGTAACAGAAAGGAAACGCAAACAGCATCTGAAACAACATCCAGAATTGTCAAGCATATTCAAGACATCATTTCGGTGATGTTCGTCAAAATTTAAAGGCATTTTTAAACATTCGAGTACACGCGCGGCTTCTACAATCTCAAGGACTTGCTTTGATAACCCTTGGAGTTGCCTTGGATAAGGCAACGTACGCAACGGCGCTCTACCTTGCGGCACATCAAGGCCTTTAAATAACTCCACTAGGTGAAGCGCCGCATCTTCGAGTTTCCCAATTCCAAAATGGAGTCAAATCGTCCGAAGATCTGGTGGGAGATCTGCCGATTTTGAGTGTTTGAATTGTGTTTTTATAGTTTAAGGTAACTATTAGCACATTTTTATTGCTTTTCATGTTCCTGGAACGTTTCTATGTGTTGTAAGAGCGCATTATTTTCTTAAATAGCTGAAGAATGTCCGTTTGTGTGGAAAGCGTCTACTCCCTCGTAACGCAACTTTGCAATGTCAATTTTGCCGGTTTTGAAAAACATTTAAATAATGGGCGAACATTGAAGACAGCGAGAATCAACAAAGCAGTAAAAGCGGCTAGAAATAAAGCGTTTACAGTTTTGCTTTCAAGCAGTGGTACGCTATATATGCAGTAATACTGAATGTTCTTGTTCCATGTCTCAATGTAAATTTTGGATTATTTGTGAATAGGCGACGCTCAACGTAAAGCGCTTGGGCTCTCCAATATAGACTTTTTGTTATCAAAAGCGTATCATCTACGATGTAGTCGACATTTCACAGAAGCAGAGAAGTTGGAATCCTTGGCCACTGAAATTCTGAACAACCAGAATCATGGTAGTCTATACATAATATGGTTACCCCGTCACATTTGTTATATATGAAATTATTTTCTTGGAAATATTTTGGCAACGTTTTAGGCGTTTCCAGTGTGCTACGACTACTTGCATGTTTGTCGGATAGTGTTGAGCCAAACAAGCAAATCCCATGTAATGAGATCCTTTTGGCCACTGCAAGAACCCTGGTTTGGTTGTTTTATTGAGTGTACATTATTAGTTTGAAATTATGTCTAGACCACATTGCCATTTAACGCGGTGCGGTTTTTGTTTTTCAGCGAATACATTCTGGGATTTTACCAGAAGGTCCTCGTTCGTATGGAGAAGATATGTTTCCAAGATCAAAGTTTTATTATACTAATTATCCACAGTAAGTAGTTGTTCTGAAAGGTATAACTCATGAATGCATGTCATAACAAAATAATTGTTCCCTATTTAAGGTCCATCTTCGAAAATATGTCTGTGGCTGATCCTTTCACATTCTCGCCAAATGTAGATACACAAGTAAGTGATGAGCTAAATGTTTGTAAATGGTAAAGAAGACTTACATGCTAAATTTATTTACCACAGACGTGTTGCTGGCTTCCATCCAAATTGTCCTCTGATCCATCCAGGTGGTTTGCGGATGCATTTTCAAGAATCGAACATAATTTGCCATCGCTTGATCTCTGTTACCTGTTGCCACCATCATCCTGTGAATCATCTGTAACTCCCACTTCTTTAACTGCCACAAAATTCCATGTGATTACATTTTGAAGAAAATCTGCTGTTGGAGCACTGTATCAGTAAGTTATGAGTGATTTATGGTAGCCATATATTGTAGAAGAGACCGCCAAGTGAAGAGGATGAAGGTTTCGCTGAGAACTACACACCGAGCAATTCTGCCACCCCTCTCTCGGGAAATTTCAACATTAATGGAGAATGTTTGGAGTTGGATGTGTATTCTGAGAATGGTGACTTATGGGAGAAAGCCATGCTCATAGATTATCCTATTTACAGAACATGGGAGGCATGTGGAAGGTAATGGTGGTTAATGTATTTCCTCCGAATACAACACCGTGTTATGTTGATTTGTTCTTGGTTCTGCTGTTATCAGAGTTTATGCCGAGAAAGAAAAACCATTGCTCAGCGAATCTGGGCCACAAAGCGTGGATGAAACGGTTCTCACAAAGTTGTCGGCTCTTGTGATATTCAATCCGGAGCTTAGAATTCCTATGTTGATCAAAGTACGTCTTGGTGATCTTGTGAGGGATTTGAAACTGCTTATGATTGGCGTCAAATCACGATCTTTTGTTTTTAATAAGGTGTGCCGGTACACAAATATGCTATAGTAGAAATTGAAATTTTGTGGAATGATACATTGCCCCAGTATATAAATTGCAAACTTGATTGTATAATGTTCTCTGAATCTCAATTTCTATTACAATATGCACTCAATGGAAATGGTATTTACATTTTAAAATGTATTGTCTATTTAGCTTACAAGTATATTTGATATCCGGCAAGGAGTTTACATCAGTGGTCTTTCACCGGAAGCTGTTGAAAGTTTAGTTGCCCCGTTCATTGAGTGTGGCAGTTTTGCAGCTGCTCTGTCTACTTATTTTAGCCGCTGGAAGTCAAACCAATGCTCAAAGTTTATCATTTTTGACGCATTTTTATGCGGCGTGTCAACTTGGTTCCAACATTACGTCACACATATACTTGAAATTAACTCGGTCGCAACCCTTTTGGAATTGAATTTACGGACAGCAAAGCTGAGAAAGTGGATACAGTAAGTTCTAAACATTTGGAAAAGTTATTTGTTATTGCACTTACTTAATTACCTTATTTTTACAGCTATTTGGGTGAAATGTGCGCTACTGTCATTCAGCTGATCAAGAAACCACCTGCAGGAATATCAATTCTGTCATTTATTTATAATGCACTCTTAGAAAACATAGATCCAGATCTGAATCCTCTTGTAATGAGCCTCTTCATTACTTGCTGCAAGCCATTCCTGAAGTAAGTTTGCAACATTTTAGTCAAGCTTGCACAAGTTCGTAATTGCAGTTCAGTTGAAAACTAATGTTATTCATCTGCGTTTAGATATATCCACAAATGGATATTTCAGGGTGAATGCATCGATCGTTACGGAGAGTTTGGTGTAGCCATTGATAATGAATCTCTTCAGCACCGTGACCGACGATTCTGGACAAAAGCATATCAATTCAAGACAAATGATTGCAAGGATAGTTTTCCTGCATTTCTGAACTGCATTGCCGGTGATATTCTCAGCTGTGGCAAAACACTGAATCTTCTCCGAGTTTGCTCGGCTAAGGTTGGTATTATATATTCATGTCAAATAACGAATCTGTTACCTGATGTGCAGACATTATTTCACATAGCATCCGTTGACACGGATTGAAACAACAGCACCCGATTTAAATATGATATTCACGAAATTAGAGTTAGAAGATATTGAAACTCAATGGGATGCTTACTTTGATGAGATGAAACGACAACTGTATGAGCGTTGCACCCCTTATAAGCAGAAGTTGTTGCAACGTGAACGTGATGCTTTGATCACACTACAGATAGCAGAAAAGACAAGATCAGATTGGATGGCAGAATTAGAAAGTATTAATAAATGGATGTCTTTTAATTGTAGGTTTATGCGTTAGGTTGTATTATTTATTTGTGACTGATTTAAAATTCAGGGAAGAATGAGGTAAAGCGAAGAGCAAGGGATATGTTGAAGCAACGCAATTTGGCTGAACTTAAGGCTCAAATAGATGCTGATCGAGAGCGAAAGAAAATGAAGTACGAGCAAAAGTTAAACGCAGTCGCAATTCCGAATTTACCTGCTGATACTTGTGAAATTGTTCAAATGGAGCAATCACCCGACAGTCCTGACGGTGACCAACCATCTGCAGAAGTGTCGATCACATCAGAAGATATAAGTTAGTGAGGTGAAGCATTTTTTATATATGGTTACCGAAATTTTAGCGTGTTTTTTCCTGCCCGTAGTGGACAATGAATGCGACAATAGCTCCGGAACAACTGATGCTGAGCATGCAATTAATAACCGCAATGAATGCGATGAGATTGCAAACAGTGAAATTACCAATTATTATAATTTGAATCAACTGGGAGCTGTTGCGATAGATCCAAATGCAAACGTTGACAGGACTTCAGATCTGGGCAATGATAATGCGAATTTCATCAATGAGAATTTGAATTTGTTAAACTTCAGTGGTCGCGCAAGTCCTACGAATTCAACCACGAAAGCCAGCAAGAAACGGGAAAAGAATAAAAACAAGGTGAAGAGAAAAGCGGATCAGATGTGCCAACAAGAGGAGTTTGTCAACAATCAGAAAGTCCTTCCGACTAGTGATTGTAGCCCTATTGGCTCATCTGCGGTTGATGCCAATGATGGTCATGTTGGAGATAATTGCGGAGACATTTTCGATTGCAATTCCAAAGTTATGCTGCGGCTACGAGGCAGGAATATTCATGGCCATGCTTCGGATTCATCAATTGAAACCTTGCTGTATGCAAAATCCTCCCAAAGTTCTTGCGAGCCATCTCGCCCATGTGTAAGCGACACTGCCCCTAAAGGTGAAGTTTTTAACAATGTTACGCAAGCCAAAGAATTGTTGAAATTAATGAAAAATAGTAATTTAGGAGCTGGAATCCCAGAATCTGTAGATGTTAAAACAAATACAGGAAATGAATTTGCAGCAATGCCTTACAAGCAGTATCTCACGGAGTTTGGTGAGACATAATCTTTGAAAACTGTTAATTGTTATCTTCCAGCTATATATTTATTGTTATTTATTTCAATATGTTTCAGGAAGCCTAGATGGATTATTTAAAAAATCAATTGTTCCCAGTGGACACGATAACGCTGATAAGGATCTGATTACACTTCCTATTAAGATAATCTTGGAAAGATGTCTGTTGAATCCTCTTGGATATCAGTTAGTGAAATATACTTTCAGCGTGATAAATTTTCAAATCTGTATTCTGTTTAAATGTACAATATGACGGTTTAATTTCTTTTTCTGTTTCCTTAGAATCTTTCTTGTGAATTCTGGTATCGTTGACTACTTCATGGTGGAAGAGAACCTGAATGCCCATTTCAACGCACTCCGAGATTATTTTTTCTTTCAAGATGGCGAGTTTGGCCAATCTTTGTGTGATTTGTTGTTTGAAAAGGTGCCAGCAACTATAACCAACATTCTTTTGCTCATGTGATGTTGCCTGAAATTTTGAAATCATTTGTATTTGCAGCTAATGTCTTGTCGCCATCCGGCACAACTGCTAAATCCTGTAACATTGAATTTTATATTGTCACAAGCAGTGTCGTTATCTATAAATGGAGAGACAGAATATTCAGGACATCTCAGTCTGGTTGTGAAACACACTCCAGTTGCTTTTCCTGCAAATGGTATGTTATTATAATTGTAATATCCCAAAATTGTGCTACAGTTGGATTTGTTTCCAGATATAACTACTTTGGATTGTTTGGGATTGTCGTATAAACCTAATTGGCCAATAAATGTAGTTATCACACAGAGCTGCTTGGAAAAGTATAACAACATTTTTAGTTTCATGCTGCAAGTAAAGATGTCGTGTTGGTCTGTTACAAACATCTTCCATACGCTGAAATCGATAGGTGAATGACAATGATGAATTGCTTTCTTTCTTTTTCAATAATAACCGGTTTATTTGGTTTATTTAGAAAATAAATTTCACATCAAAGCTAGCTTCCATTATCGGCAATTGCAAATATTTAGGTTTGTATGTGACGTGTGTTTTTATTATCCCAAGTGCAATGTTTGTAATGTTTACAAGTTATTTTTCAGGCATAGCATGCATCATTTCGTACGAGTTCTGCAGGATTACATCTGCAGCCAGGTATTGCAAGTTACCTGGCAAGAATTTACGAAAGAATTATCGGGCTCTGTTCGCAATCTGGATGATCTGTACGGAATACACGCCAACTACCTCAATAAAGCCTGTTTCAGGTTGTTCAAACATTCAGATTTAAATTGTATTCCAGCAGGTGTGTGTGTATAGACTAAAATGCGTTTACTTTTGTAGGTGTCTTTTAAATAAAAAGGCAGCTAGAGTTGTCAAGATAATCCACGATTGCCTGAATGCAATACTGCGATTTGATGCACAACTCAAAGTATCTGAATGGATGGTTAATATAAATACATCTGAGGTGGAAACCTTATCTTATTCTCGTCTGCTTGCCACATATAAAACCTTCAAGGAAAGCACGGAGTTCTTGTATATGGGTAAGTAGGATACCATTGTTGCTATTTTCTTTTTGAATACATGTCCATGTTACATATGTATTTATTACATCTGATAACAATGCTTGCAAAGTATGGCTCCCGGCACATGTTGGGAATCACACGAGGTATTGGCTAATGTGTTGGTCAAGTTTCGTACAATTTGCTTTTTTACTTTTCATGTTTTACTGCATGTGAAATGGATATAATTTAAAGCAAAGGCTTCAAATTTGATGCCTAGGCTTTTGGACTTTGGCACTTCGTAGGCTGAGCCAGTGGAAATGGCCAATTAAGAACATTTTCATAAATTAAACTGAGCAAATCCCTAAAATACGTATCTCAAGTAAAGTTCTCTGTTGCGTGGTCTACTAAGTGTTATCAAGTT
The DNA here is from genome assembly GCA_034695945.1 of Glomeris hexasticha. Taxonomy (NCBI): domain Eukaryota; kingdom Metazoa; phylum Arthropoda; class Diplopoda; order Glomerida; family Glomeridae; genus Glomeris; species Glomeris hexasticha. The sequence continues at coordinate 8,891 of JAQIWR010001824.1, forward strand.
GCACGTGACTGCCGATATCTGTGTCTATAGAAGGCTGCCAGGTGGATTTTTAAATAGCAATTCATCATCCAGTAAAATTAAACTTTTATTCATTTAACAATTGAAGTATAGCGCACTGGTTGATAAACTGTTAGTTAAAAATAAAATTTAGCTGCAGCACCTTTGACATGCGCAGATTGACAGCATATTCCTATTGAATTACATTCAAAAAATATTGAATACTGTTCACTAATTATACCTGATGTTTTTAAAATACAGTAATGGAGAAACTACAAGGAAAAGGATATCTGCAGTTGTTAGAGGAGTTCTTGCTGAAGCTAGACTTGAATAAGACGTACTTTTATGGCTCTTGTAATCAGGCAGTGTAATATATGTGAATTAATTTGTACAGTAAATAAATGTGTAGATTTCCGTTCTCAACTGCGGTTTTATGAAAATACCAGCGGTGCTACATTTTTGCTCCAGGCAACATGGGACATCAAAATTTTAAGAATATAAACACTTCCTTTCATGGTAAGTTGTGAATTATGAAGTGTATAGTAATTGATTGTTATTTTAAAATTGGTGCAAACGAATAGACTTGACCCTCATAAGGTGACAATGTGATTGCTGATAGACTGGCTCTGGTATTTGACAGTTGCGAGGAAGTTGAGCTGCGTACTTCAAGAATACCTTCAGAAGGGAATGTGAAACCTGCGCAACATGCCGAGTTGACCAGGTCCACTGTGGTTGTAGCATTTGTCGGGTTTATAAGGACCACGTAGCCCGGATGACCAGCAGTTACCCGAGCAAAAGAAAACACATCGGTACGGACGACCGGGAAATCAACAGAACCGACCAGAATTGCTTCTTCCTTTCGCAGTTGCACCAACTTCTTGTAGATGTTCAGGTGAGATATTGGATTGCGCCATTGGTTCTGTTATGTAAAACATTTGTTTAAACTACAACGATTCATCCCAATGATATATCCGTAACCTAGCTTACTTGAACATTCACTGTTTGATAATTGGGATTGATTGGAAGCCAAGGTTTCGGAGCTGTTGAGAACCCGGCATTTACTGTGTCATCCCACTGCATCGGGGTTCTCCCAGGATCTCGAGAAAACTCTTCATACCGATCCTGCAATGAAAAGTTGCCTTATATTCATGCTATAATGATTGTGTAGGGGATGATATGTTTGCAATTATACCGGTCCATAAGCACATCCTTGAGGGTCTTGAGAATCCGCATAACTTATATACGTATCTACCATCCCAATTTCTTCACCGTAGTAGCAAAATGGTGTCCCGCCGATCAAAGTGGACAGCATATTGTATGCGTCGATCATCTCCAAATGGGTCCTGTTAGCTATTCGATGGGTATCATGGTTTCCCAGCTAGTTAGTGAAAAATGTATTCACCAATGTGAATGCATTGATGTGGACGGAATCATTGATGGAATATGTGCAAAAACATATTTACCACCCAGTTGGCCCAAGCCCATGATGGCATATTGTCCAACCAGAGTGTCACCCAATAATGTAAATCTTCCCCAGTAGAAGTGCTATTGATGTTCAAAAGTATTTTAAAATTGAAAGGAAAATCGAAAAGGCGATTTGTTTCGTTGCCATAGTAAGACATCAGGTCATCGATGTCAGTGTCCACTTCGCCAATCAGGACTCTGTATATTAGAAACAGAATTGATAACGTCCTTTGTTGGGCTGTTTGTGGTGCTCACCTTGCGTGGCCATCAACAACAGAAAAGCTGTCCAGTACCGCTCTCCACTCTTCAACCACTTTTAGCACTTGAGGGTAATCTTTGGTGTAGATGTGGTTCAAGTAGTCGTAGTCCATCTATCCAAACAGAATATTAGAATATGATGGCAAATGCAGCAAAGTAAGAATGTTGAACATTAATAGCAAGGTGTAACCGGTGTTGTTCCTGGAATGCCAGACAGAGGTTCATCCTTTAATTCCGGATCTTCATAAAGAAACGCAGGTGTGTCCACCCTGAAGCCGTCAACTCCTCGAGACAACCAAAATTGAAGAATATCCTGCATGAGGGTAATAGAGTGGATTTGTGTTACTTTTGGAATCATGTATGGGGCATGAATAATGGTTTGCATGGACCTTAAATTCCTGATGAACCAATGGGTTGTTGAAGTTGTGATCTGGTTGTTCTTTCAGAAAGGCGTGATAGTAAAACTGTCCTCGGATAGGGTCATACTCCCATGCGGAATTGGCAAAGGCACTCACCTGATAACAGAGTTTGTATACAATGTGATTTAAAAGCTGGCTAGAGAACTATGGATTTCCAATCGTTACCCAATTGTTAGGAGGTTGGGTGCAAGTTTCTTCCACACAATCAACCCAAATAAAATAATCCGTGTAAGGTTCAGTACGGTTGCGACTCAGCTGGAACCACCTGTGTTGGTCACTCGAATGATTTGGGATGAAATCCATGATTATCCCAATTCCTGTTGCCAGAGTTCAACAATGTAAAATTTTTTATGTACATTTTACATGTAACTTTAATTGCATACCCCTGGCATGTGCTTGAAGAAGAAGAGAGTCAAAATCTTCCATAGTCCCAAAGAGCGGATCAATCTGTCTGTAGTCAGACACATCATATCCAAAGTCCTTCATAGGTGACTGATAGATTGGACTTAGCCATATTGCACCAATACCCAAATCGACAAAATGATCTAACGTAGATTCAATTCCTGCATGGGACCACAAACATATAGGAAGTTCTGTGGATATTTCTGATGGCTGCAATTAATTAATGTTGTTATGTCTAACTTACCTTTTAAATCACCAGTTCCATCGCCATTGGAATCCATGAATGACCTTGGATATATTTGGTAGATTGAAGATTTTTGCCACCACACCAAGTCTGCAGAAGTTACTTTGGTTTTGTGCTCGGCACACGAAGTTGCCAAGATGGCAAGAAATACAACGAACCGAATTGAAACCATTTTATGAAATATACTTTTGCTGCAGGTGAGGCTTTACTTGGCATATATAGTTTGTCTGTATCTAATCAACAGAATCCTGTTTCTAATCATGTCAGGTGATATAGTATATATGTTGAGCGTTCAGAAAATTAGATATCTGCTGGAAACAATTTAATATTGCTATCTATAATGTTTATACTTTTTTACACCATACACATGTTTAATATTTTGTGCTGCAGATAAAATACAACAAGACAGCTTTGGAAGGAATATGTTAAAAATCAATAGTATGCAAAATAACGAGTTGACGAACTAAACGATTAATTATATTCTAGCTATAAGAAAAACCAAAAGATGAATTATTGAACAATATTAATTACAAATGATGCACAATAAATATGAAGAGCAATAATACATATATGAAAAGTTGACAGAGTAATTTGATGAAAAAAGGTGTAGGCCCTATTCGGTAAATATTATTTTTTTTTATACCGGGAGGATGATAAATAAGGGCCGCATCAAATAACTTAACTTTCATCTTAATAATCAAAATATTTAAGGTCTGTTTTCAGTGACATATAGGGAAGTCATAGATGAACTTTTCAACGCATTAGTTAGTTGAATATGCATGGTGACACAGCCGATTTCTAACTTTGCAACGACCAGACAAGTTCATCTGTAATTTTCCAGTAGATTAAAGGAGAACAGACATGGTTTTGGAGCATACCCTGATAATCGCCTTTTTCAGTAGTTATTGCGTCCCTTATAAG
>JAQIWR010001825.1:0-12595 GCA_034695945.1 Glomeris hexasticha
GTTGGCACTACGTGCTGTTGATTGGGCAGATCCATTTGTATCAGAAATGGACCAATAAACATTATTATTATTATTATAATTGCGCATAATACGCATACCATTTTATGCATAGGTCCATGCATAATTGTGTATTATTATAAATAATAAGTGTGCATAATTTTATTTTGAGCATACTAACTTGTGCACATTGAGGTATACAAATTCATTTATAAATTGTTGTGCACAATTATGCAGTTATTATTGAACTTTTTGAATGCTTCTGACAGTCTGCATGCATTAATTTGCTGGCAAAATTTCCCATTTCAGTATAATGATCAAAGTGGAACTATACAAAGATTTTGTCCAGCTTGTAATAATTCAAAAATTGAAACATATGTTTAGTTAAAAATTTCGTGATTTATACGTACAGAAAAACATCTACATAAAACATCTACATCAGCTAAGCATTCCAGAGAGCGTATGGATTCATTGCAGCAGCAGTATTTACCGATATCACTCTTGCCGATATTCACTTATCGCACTCGAAAAACAATTAAAAACATCGGCTTTCCGGTGTGAAAACAAGCGGGAAGCCAGGCTTTCCGATTGACCGGATGTACGGAATGCCAATGCGTGCCGTTCCTTCCTGCGCGCGATCGTCGCCGCTTCGATACCATTGCCACCATCTTGAGATGGCAGTCCAGTAGAATGTAAGTCCGTGAGAAAAACGTTTGGCCCTTTGGTTTATAGAGGTGCGCCGATAATTCGGAAAATTCGATACTATCGATAGGTTTTCAGCTATAGATAGTAGAAAATCGAGGGAAAAGTGTGGCCGATATTATTGCAATATTTTCCGCTTATCGAATGAATTAGTCGCCAAGTTTTTCTCAAGTTATATTGTGATGTTTGGTATACTTTCCAAAAGTATGAGAATTTTCAAAGCAATAATTCACCCGAAAAAATGTCACAAACATGTGCTAGAGCGGTGGCACTGACGTCACTGGCAGTGCTAACCACGCCCTTTTGTTGATACTTTTATGATGTCATGGTCGGCAGTTAGCCAATGGCGCTTCAATTCATTGTAATTCTTCAATTCTCGATCATTCTGTCAATCATTTTTGTAAAAACATTTCAAAGGAACTCATAGTTTTAATTTTCTCTCTCCTTTCAACAGTTTAAAGGGCATGGGACCTTACATAACCATGATAGTTCTCCTTTAATAATTGTAACAAACAGTATTTCAATGCAGCCTTTTTCAATAAACTTGCTATGTTCACCAATAATCTGCCCACATATAAATGCCGATCAACAAAACGAATAATACAAACTTATAAGTAGAATCATGGTAGAATTCAGCATTAAAGCTTATAAGACTTAAAGCTGAATTCTACCGTTTTAACCTCATGAAAATAAAAAATAAACCTCAGCACCATGCAATTAAGATCAAAATCATATATATGTAGAAGTCACTTTATTTCATTTTCAACTTTCCTGGTTGGTTTTTATGGTAAATTTAAGGTTTCTAGAGAATATCGATAAATCGTCGATATTGTAGACTATCGTCGATAGCAATACGACTGATTTTATTATCAGTCGATACCGCTATCGATAGTAAAAATACGCACATCGCGCACCTCTTTGGATTCAATTTGAAACATTAGGTGCTTTCAATCTGTTGGGACCACTGGGCCTCGACTGGGCCCTTCATTTACATAAGGGCCAAGTTGTTGACATTTTCTCCTTGTTTTCTTTATGTGCGGTTTCAATTTAGTGCATAACACGTTTTTTCAAATTGTAGCTGCAATATTATATATACCCAAGTCACTGATTCTATCCCTCAAATGGGAGGAGTCATACCTTTGTTGCTTAGCAACCGCAAAAACTAGCCCCTCCCCTTCAAAGTATAGCAGCAGTAACTTGGTTTAATATGAAACGTTGGATTAAAAAATACAAACCTGTGAGTCTGAATTTGGACAACATAAGGTAGGTGTTGGGCAGTTTCCGCAGATTCACCCCTTGAATCCTCCATTGTTGATCGGCAGGGCTAACGGCGTTCACCAATCGCAAAGGTTGACTGGAAACTCTGGGTTACGAATCCACGAGCCGACTGGTTTTCCTCACGTGCAGAGTGGTGGCGCCACCGTTCAGATGCGGATCCGTGTCGATAATTTGGTTACTGTGCCGTAAAAAATAAATCGGGCTTGGGGCTTCTTCCGATTCGTTATTATCCTCCTTCGTTACCGCTTTAACTGTGCACTGTAAAACCGGTTAAACGAACCGATCGTCAAATTTAAACTAAAAAACATATTTTACAGCGTATTTATAACGTTCAAAAATGGCGAAAATCACACTCACCTTGCCGGCGGCACGATGCGTATAAAACAACGACAATTATACCATTTTTCGTCCCAGAATGGAACATCGCGACGGGAACATGGCAATCCATAATCTTATTATGCATCTGACTAGATGAAACGAAAACGGCTGTGAATTTTCACTGGCGATTTCATTATGTAGACGCGAAAATAGTCTCATGAAGAAACCTCGTGTTGTGACGTTGCGCGCTGCCGACGCTAGATGGCGCACGTTCCGCTATGAAAACGGCGCGAGATTCGAATTGAATTCTAACCGATCGATCCAATAAACGAATCGATTATTGTTATTATACGCTTATGTATTTGCATACAATAAAATATTTCGCGTGATCACAACTGTGTTATAATCATTCTTTGATATATTATGTACCCTGAGTCATTTAAAATTTTAAAGATTGTTTTTTATTGTTTAAAATATTATTACAGTATACATTTATAATATGCACAATTGTGCAGAAAAATTTAACTACTTTCAGATTCATTCCAGAGAGCAATTTACTGTAATATAGGCGATTATTATAATGTAGACCCTGTTCAATCCAATGTTGTTTCAAGTCACGGCACTCGTAACTTACTTTAATTATTGTGAATTAAATATTAATTAAAAATTAGGGACTATATATCTTGAATTATATAAGTATTAAAATAAATTTATGCTTCTTCCAATTAATTGATAATAATATGTCCAATTTACCAATAAATAAGTAATATTGTATGAAATAAAAGGAAACGTGTTTCAATCGTTGCATGAGTATTTCTTGTACTGATGGCAATCAATGCACTACAATGTTGCCATTTGAATGTTTATTTATTAATAACAATGATAAACCAACTTGGCATTTAATTAAGCGTGCTGAACGCCATCTTGCTACAAGATGGTGATTATATTATTCATTGAAATCCGTTTTTACACACACGTACATCGAGTGTTTTTCAAAAGCATTAATTATTTGGTAATTACATAAACAGAATTTAAAACCCATGTAATGTTGAAATATACGTATAGAAGTTAAAAGTAAAATCGAAGCAGATCACATATATGTTTTAATCATTCCAGGGCAGTGATTTTCTTGCCGGGTAGATGCCGTGGAAGTCCGGATAGAGACACGAGGTCCTGAACCTCTCTGGGAAATGACGTGTATATGTCTACAAGCATCTCCATTGGTCCATTGGGAGAGTAATTGTCCTTATATTGTACAGGAAGTGATATTTGAATATACATATTTGAATAATTGATATAATTACTACCATTCAAAGGTCATACCTGGGGCCTTTGTGCCATCACTGCATCCATAAGGTCATCAACAACCTCCCTGATGTCCTCAATTGAATATTTGAGTAACTTTGTGAGACCACGCTGTAGAAATATTTCGTTTTAAAAAGGAAGTAGCACATTAAAGGTTAACTGACATGGTTTTTCAACATACCCTAAAAAAACTAGCATTTGATTGCCACTAATTTAGGGAAATTGTCCCAAAATGTGAGGCCATTTTAAGCATTATTGCCAGAGATATTAATTATTTAGTTTCATTTTTTGTGAGAGATGCACACTGGAGCGCCATTGATAAGCTCTGCCATTTGCTGAAAATTCAGGACACCAGCGCGGTGACACCGTCCTTCCATGACGCCCCCGTTAACTACTCGTAACTTTTTTTTAACAATTTTTAAAAAAGTTTTGTTTGCGCCAATCGTTTTATTGGCATCAATCCTATACAATTACACACTTTCCAGGGTATGTTACAAAACCTTGTCAGTTCACCTTTATATACAAGGTTATAATGAGACATTTTTGAACGTACCTGGAAGGATTTGAGGTACCTTTCACCGTATTCCACCTTCACCTCTTCACTCGCCTCATTCTTCCAAATAAGGTCCATTTCAGTCTTTACCGTTTCCAAGTCGCTGATTTTAGTCCTATAGAAGACACATTTTATTAATCACCCTGTATACAGTGAACCTCGCTTATAATCAACTCGGATATTGGCAAACATCGTGTATATTGTCAGTCAACAAAGTTAGACAGAGTTTATAGTTGACTCAGGAATATATGCTCACTTGTATAAGAATGGTAAGATGGTGTGAACACTGATGTCCCATTGCGAAACTTCTTGCCGCAGTCCATCGCTGAAAGCGATCATCGCGTATTTGCTCATGCTGTAGGGAACCATTCCAGGCCATGTCAGCTTACCTGTGTACAAACAAAATTGTCTATACTCACTTTTTATACTGTATAAAACCAATATGCAATCAACACTTGATCCAGAAATAAATTTACCAAGAATGCTGGCCACGTTGACTACTCTTCCTTTGGACTTCTTCAAGAAAGGCAGAAAAGCCTTGGTGACACGAACTGCACCCAAAGTATTCACATCATACATTCTTCGGAAGTTGTCAATCTAGCAATCATAAGGATATAAAACACCTATTTTATAAAACAGCTAATATGAACCGTGTTGGAGAATCCGCGTTAGCACACGTACCGAACACCAATCCATCAGCGAGTAGAAGCCAACACCAGCATTGTTCACAACAGCCCACAATTCTAGAATGAAACAGAGTGAAATATATTTATAAAGTTTGCCTGAAACTGAGGATATCATGGAAAACATAAGAACTTAAGGCTATATACCGCAATCTTCCAGGCTTTCCTTGACGGCCACGACAGCATCGGAAACTTGCTGTTCACTCGTGACGTCCAACTGAAGAGGTCTAAGACGTTTGGAACAAGAGGCTTGAAGGTCTGCAGCACCTTGGCCGTCCTTGTTAAGGAATCCAGCGTAAACCACAAAACCGCGGTTGTCGAGACTACGGCAGAGTTGCGCGCCAAACCCGGAATCGCAACCTGATGACCGCGAGTTCAAATCAGAAACATTGGTTAAGTAAATAATGAATAATAAAGTAATGGTCCTAGAAAGTAACCAATGTAAGGGGATTATAATATTATAATTCCCTGGCGGCCATTAAGCAAGTCACCCTCGCGTATACGTAGGCTATGGCTGGTGTAATGGCCGCGTAACGCGCTGATGGACGAGTATATAAAAAGGTAATATAGAAAGTAACCTAGGTGGTCGCCATTAAGCCAGTCAGACCCAATCTACACGGATATATAGGGGGGATATGACTGGTGTAATGGCTGCGTAACGGCTACGTTGATATTGCATCGTCCTTGCGTGTTGTACGTTTGTAAGCAGATGTTACGTAGATCAATAACAGATAATGAACACATTGTAATTAAATTGGACATTAAACAATGTGGAAATACCTACCATTGTACGTAAATTGGATGAAATGATTTCGAACAAAGAAAGTACCGGTGCGTTAATTCTGTAATTGCGCGCAATCTTTAGACAATCATGTCCCAAATATACGTGCAAAGAATGGTTATTATTATCTATTTAAAAATCCTGATCAGAAGATTGTTAATGCTTTCATTGAATATTAAATCACAGGATTTTTTAAGTTAAAAACACAAAATACGTACTTTATACACAAAAAATGACTTTTAAACAATTAATTTGCATATCACATTTAAGGTTTCTACGTTTCCCAAGTAAGTATTAACACTAGATAATCATTACATTTTACAAAACTTTATAATTTAGACAAATTATACGTCTACAAAGTCAAAAACAGACCGAACGTGAAAAAGGCCATCATGAAAAGGGCTTATATCTTGGAAACGATTTACAATATCAAGAATCTAATGGTGCCATATTGTTCCTTAGGTATTTCTTCATCTCACAGCGTGGCCCTTTTCTTAAAACATTATTTTATTCTAGTACAAAAAATTCTCACATGGAGAAACTAGGGTTAGCTCAGTGTATTTTCCAACTTTGGGAATTTTTGTGTTAAAATTGAAACAATATTATAAGAAAATGGCTACGCAGTGACTTTAAGAACTTCTTAGAGAACAGTTTGCCATTATTAGATATTAAATACAGTCAACCATTTTGGAGAAATGTGTATTTTCTTAGTTACAGAAAAGTACAGAATAGTTGAAAATGAGTTGGCGACAACTTACCCGTGACGAGGACCGCTCTTCGGTCTGGGGAAACAATCCTCTTGGGTGAAAGTGAAACGAAGGTTTTAACCCAGAGTCTTGTGAATACAGTTGTCAGCCATATCATGCCCAAGTAGTGCCATATATCGAAGTAATATAAGGTTGTGAGGACGAACAAGTTGCTGACGAGGCACGCGGCGTAACCCCCTTTCGTTCGCAGGAAGTGAGCGTAAAGCTCCAGAGGAGGATCGGTGAACATGGTAAGCTCATCCATGTCTGTTCTTGCTAAGTACTTCACTGGTTGACTGTCTTACACAGTGTGTGCAACTGATGTCTGCACGCGTGCCTTTTTAATTATACGCGACCACCCGAATTTTAAAGAACCACCACATTCGTGTTCACCGCTGACCCTGGGAGGGGATTTATTTCATTGTCTATGCTAATTAAATACTGAATTCAACGATCTATTCATCCATTGATTATACGATTATACCCAACACCAGCCAACCAAGACACAAATTTGCCATTGTCGAAGTTAGCGGAACGAGAAGTTTCTGCAAGTTTTCCTCCATTTTAAATTTAAATTTTGCTATTCCACTTTTTAGATAGTTGACAATGTATTTGATTGTTTGAAGATACATTTGTAATCTCAACGGTAGCTGGACAACGAGCTGACCCTCTTAGCCGGAAGATCAGTTTCTTTCTTGTACGCGTCGGCGAAAGTAGCCGCTTTCTTAGATTTCGCGGCTAAGAAGGCGAAAAGTTCGTCTTGAAACTCTTTGGGAAGTAGGCTTAGAAATCGGACAAATGTCTCCACGAATGAGTTGGGAATGTAATCCATCTGTGTAATAACAATAATAATAAATGAAATTATTATCTATTGCGGTTATAACGCAAACGAAGATATCACGCGACGCGTGTTAACATCCCATATACAAAACCATTGTATGAGATTAATATGACTAAAAGATGTGAATATTATAAAGATAATCTGTAGTTTCAGTCAACATGACGTCAGTAAATGACGTCATCTTATCCTCCTTTATTGTTCAAGTCAAATTTATTGTAGTAGGTTTCATCGCATGACCGCGTGGAAAACTTCTTCAAATGGTAATATCATACATAGTTAAATTTTCAAGGATATACTTGCAATTTGAACAAAGAGGTTTTAAAGGTGAACTAACTCTGGTTTGTTAATTAATTAAGTTAGACTACAAATTAACCTACATGAAGAAAAAGCTAATTTTGCAACAAAGTCTATATGGAAATTAGTAAAAAAAAAAGTTATAATCAATTAAAGTTTGCCAGATAGGAGGTTAGATAGCATGGAGAAACGTCCTAAATTAATTACCCCGTCGAACTTTAAATGCTAATTAGTTTTTTTACTAATTTCCACACAGTTTTTGTTGCTGCACTTGCTTTCTCAGTGGTTTTTCTTCATGTATAGGTTAAGTTTCATGACGCCCTGAATACGTTTTGCCAACACGTGGATCACCTAACAAAGGAATACAGTGGCGACATCTGGCGGAACAATCTTAAACACAATCCACATTTGGTTTAGGGCAGATGCAACTTTGACAAAATATTAATTCCCAGTCTGAAGAAATTTAGAATCGGAAATTATTAACAATATCCACGTTTTCCAGGTTTTTCCAGGATTTCCATGACTACTTTTAAATTCAATGACTTGTTCAGGATCTCCATGACTACATTCAAATGCAATGACTACTTTGAAATGCCATAAGTTTTCTAGAATTTCCAATATCAATTTCAAATCCAATTACTTTAATTTCCAGGTTTTCCATTATTATATTTAAAAAATATTCCAGGACTAAATTCAAATTCCATTAGTGTTCCAGGATTTCCATGAATACTTTTCAATTCAATGACATTTTCAGGTTTCACATGCATACTTTCAAAAGCAATGATTGCTTTGAAATGCCGTAAGTTTTTTTAGAAATCCTAATATCAATATCAAAACCAATTACTTTCCCAGGATTTCCATGACCAATTTCAAATTCGATTACTTTTCCAGGTTTTCTAATATGACCTATTCCAAAGTCTAGTACTTTTCCATGATTTCCATGACTACAATTAATTTCCATTACTACCCTCAAACTCCATTACTTTTTCAGGATTTTCATACTGTTTCATAAAACAGAATGCCACGACTTTTCCAGGATTTCCATGACCAATTTCAAATTACATGACTATTTCAGGATCTCCATGACTACTTTCAAATGCAATGACTACTTTGAAATGCCATATGTTACCTAGAATTTCCAATATCAATTTCAAATCCAATTACTTTTCCAGGTTTTCGATCTATGACCAATTACAAATCCAATTACTTTTCCAGGTTTTTGATCTATGACCAATTACAAATCCAATTACTTTTCCAGGTTTTCTGTAACCTATTTCAAATGCAATTATTTTCTCAGGTCTTCCATGACCAATTTCAAATTCAATTAGTTTCGAAAGTTTTCTATGACCAATTTCAAATTCTAGTACTTTCCTGGATATCCATGACTACAATTAGTTTCCATTACTACCCTCAAATTCCATGACTTTTTCAGGATTTTCATACTGTTTGAAACAGAATTCCAAGACTTTTCCAGGATTTCCATGACTAATTTCAAATTACATGACTAAATTTCAGGATTTTCATGACTACAAACTATCAATTAATTTCCATGACTACTCCCAAATGCCATGACTGCTATTAAATTCCATAACTTTTTCATGCAGGATTCCCATACAGTTTGAAGCAAAATTCCATGACTTATCCAGGTTTTCCATTACTATATTTCAAAATTATTCCATGACTACTCTCAAATTTCATTACTGTTCCAGGATCTCCATGACTACTTTCAAATTCTAGGACTTTTCCAGGAAATCCAGCAATTCAATAATATATGACTTATTATTCTTCTTACCTTGGGCCTTGTTGCCATCACTGCATCCACCAATGAGAAGATGACGTCATTCGTGTTCTTCATGACAAACCACTGGAATTTGCCAGTACATTCCTACATATTAAAACCTCGCATTAATTCCCACTCTTCGCGTAAACGCGTAGAGAACTACCAGGACCTTAATCGACACTTACCAGAGCCTGTTCCAGGTACTCTTCACCGTATTCCTCTCTGATTTCAGCAGGAGCATTTTCCCACGTTAGTTTGGCCTGATTCTCCATGACAGTCGGATCGGTCATCGGAGTGACGTAAGCGGACGGTTGCACGGTGTGCACCGAAACTCCCCACTGCTTCAGTTCCAACCTGAGGGAATCGGACAACACCACCAGAGCTCCTTTGGACATGTTGTATGCAGAACTACTTGGCAATGGGAACCGACCTTATTCGCAAAATATAAAACAAATCAATTAATTAATGGGTTTGCACGCGTGAGGACTTGAGGACCTACTTTGCGAATTTTTATTTAAAAAACTAATCGGTGGAAAAATTTGAAAAAAAATTGGGCATATGCAAATACGTGTTGTTCAAGCATAGGAAATTTTTCAGAAAAATCGGTTGCAAGAAATTTACCCTGTCAGCTCACCTTTAAGGACTTGAGTACCTATTTGCGAATTTTTATTAAAAAAACTAATCGGTGGAAAAATTAGAAAAAAATTGGACATGTGCAAATACACGTTGTTCATGCATAGGAAATTTTTCAGAGAAATCGGTTGCAAGAAATTGACCCTGTCAGTTCAGCTTTAAACGACACAAGTTAAGTTTACGTACTGGCCAAACTGGACATGAAGACGATCCTTCCTCTGGATCTTCTCAGAAGAGGGATGAAGGCCTTGGTCACCCTAACTGCACCGAGGGTGTTAACATCTACAATTTGGAGGAACCTCTCCATCTGCATCATCTCCAGGTTTCCGACATCGGCGATACCCGCGTTGTTAACCACGGCCCAAAGCTCTAAACGGGATGGAGATTTTATATTATAATTTAGTTAGTATCTAATTAAATTTAGTTAAGTAGCAATAGTAACCTCTTTCTCCAATGGTGTCTCGTACGGTCTGCTCAGCGGCGATTACGGATTTGTTGTCGGTGACGTCGACGGTTACGATTCGGAGCTTATCGGAGCAAGTGGTCCTAAGGATTTCTGCCCCTTCCTCATCGGCACTAAGGCATCCAGCGTATACAACGAAACCCAGTTGGTCCAAACGTCTGGCCAGGGCACGTCCAAAACCAGAGTCGCAACCTGCGTAGTGTGTATACTTGTTAATTCAAAATATTAAAGGTGAAGTGACATGGTTTTGTAATGTACCCTGAAACTTGACCAACATGAAGAAAAAGAATAAAGAAAGCAAATTTTGCAATAAAATCTCAGTGGAAATTAGTAAACAAAAACGTTATTAGCACTTAAAGTTAGCCATACGGTCGTTTAGCAAGCATAGATGAACATTCTAACTAAATTACCCCGTTGTACTTTAAAGGTGAAGTGACAGGGCGTGATCAATTCACAGTTAACCTCCACTTTTGGCGAATTGTGGCTGTCCAAAGGTGACATAACCACCACTTCTACCGAATAGCAAAGTTGGTCACAGTCCATTTTTCCCGCCCTGTCAGTTCACCTTTAACTTCTAATAACTTTTTTAAACTAATTTCCATTGAAATTTTGTTGCAATACTTACTCTCTTCGTGTTTATTAGTACTTTTAAAGTTTGCCAGATAGGAGGTTAGCTAGCACAAATGTGAACCTCCTAACTTAATTACCCCGTTTAAGTTTAAGTGCTAATAACTTTTTTAACCAATTTCCTAGAAAATAGTTTCAGTTCACCTTTAAAAGAAATGTTTTACATTATATTTACATTTATTGGTTTAAAATATTAGTACAAAAAAGACAATTACACAAAAGCACTTCAGTCTCAAGTAATTAACTGGAGTTATCATCTATGCAGTTACAAGTTACTTAATTACATGTTGTCATTAATGAATATTAATTATAGTTCACCTGTGTATTATTCAAAATGATCTCATTAAATATATATTTGTTCAACCGATTTATTTCTGTTATTAGCACTTAAAGTTAGTCGGAGTAATTAAGTTAGGAGGTTCTCCTTTACGCTAACCAACCTCCAATCTGGAAAACATTTAAATAGGCCCTATGTAATGTATCTAGTATATATTTATAAATTCAAATATGTTACTATGTTAGCAAAATTAAACAAAATCTAATCAATGTAATAAATTTAATAAAATGAAAAGTATTGTTTTAATGTTGGATTAAAATCCAGATAATGATCTGCTGTCTACTTGAGATTAAAATGATATCCAAATGCAGTGATGTACTGAAAATAATAGCAGGAAACAATGCTGGAATTATTAATGAACAATGTGCTTTAAAATTTAAACGCAGGCAAATTGATCATCAGCTTTAATAAATGGGAATGATTGGGGAAAAGATGGTTTCGCTTTTCGCACTTTCAACCAATTAAGTCCACATATATTCATTGTTCTTTGTAATATGGCCTTGCAATTCAAAAGCTGTTAACAATTGTTTCTTCATTCCTTTATCACGTTACTAACCTATATTGCCTCTTGTATTAGTTTTTAAACAAACATGTGTATAAACCGTGGAGAAACAATTCAATCCAGGCATTTAAACTTCCTGGAAGATACAAGATCTTATCGATGCACTCAAATATCCAAAAATAGAATTGCAAGAGGTTGTCAAAAGTAGGTTTACAAATATTAAAGGTGAAGTGTCGCGGTTTCCAAAGGTACCCTGAAACTTAAATTACCTGAAGAAAAGTCATGAAGCAAGCAAGTGGTGCAACAAAATCTCCGTGGAAATTAGTAAAAAAAAGTTATGAGCCCTCAAAGTTTGACTGACATCCTTACTCAATGACCCCAATCCAGAAATCCAGGGGGTCATCAAGTATGGAAGTCTCGATCAAACTTTGACGTCTAAGAACTTTTTTTTACTAATTTCCACATAGATTTTTCTACCAAACTACCAAATTTTCAGTTCTGAGGTTTAGTAATGTATGAAAATAGATTGCAAAATAATTTGATTTCAGGTTTTAAAGAACATGGCATTCAATTGTTTGCACAGATTATTAAATCGAATTATTTGCAGTGCACATACATCATTTTTAAAGGTGAACTGACATGGTTTTGTAAGGTACCCTGAAATTTAAACTACTTGCAAAAAGTCATGAAGAAAGCAAGTGGTGCAACAAAATGTCTGTGAAAATTAGTAAAAAAAAGTTATTAGATGTCAAAGT